>JABXWE010003881.1:0-60417 GCA_014611495.1 Limonius californicus
AAAGCTAACCAGCACATTTAAACAATTCTCCTCATGCTAAGAGCGCATCGGGAAGATGTGGAGAACGTCACAGCTGACATTTTGAAAGAAGCAGGCTACATTGCAAAGCATTTGAATGTTCATGTAACCGCCACTAGCGTTGCTGGCCGACAAATACATAGAAGCAACCCTCCAGTCGAAAATCCATCCGAATTTTAAAGAATTTCTCTAATAATTCCTTACTTGGATACTGTAGAAGTCAGATTTTTTGCAGACAAATCGCTTGCATCATCCCAGTAACATGAGAGATGTTTCAATAGAGGAATGGAATAAAAGTACTTCATCTTGTCCAACTTTTTACGATTTGGAAGGCATCGAAGGAGAAAGGGAATTGTGGTTCAAAATGTGAAATGAGGAAAAAGAAGCGCCAGTTATCATCGAGGTTTTAAAAAAGAGCCAATTATTTTTCCAACAATTAGAAAGGCGGTACTGACTTTGCTTTTACAGCCCTGTACAACAAGCACTATAGAGCGTTCATTCAGCTCCATTCTCCGAATTTAAGGATGGCTTAGAAGCACTATTGGCCATTAGCATTTATGCATTATATTGAAATATTTACCATCTCAGCAAAAATCATTAACTCCTACAAAGAAGGAAAGAAGCGGCCTAGGTATCGAAAACTGCAAGACCGCTTAAAGTCACTGTGTGAAGAGTATATACAAAACGAGAGAACTATACCGGATTTTTTAGGAGCAATAGGTCACAATATAAGATTTAGACCCGAATAGATTTTTGTACATGTTTATATGCATATAATACGATTAATTGTTGCTTACGTTAGATCAAATAAATCAATATAAATAAGTAAATTAGAATTTTGTTTAATTGTGTTAGTTTAGTTCGTTTTCAAATAATATGAATCAGAAATTACTATGCATTAAAATAAGAAGAAGAATAAAACAATTGAAATTAATCAATCACTTTTTACTTTTGACGAAGTTTCAGAACGTTCACGGGCAAGCCACAGTTTGTTTAATTACATTATTTATCTTTCAACATAACGCATAATACCACATAAATGCTAATGGCGGAGGCCAACTTTCCAGGGGCTAAATTTCCTGGGGGCCAATTTTCCGGGGGCTAAATTACCTTTGCCAAACTTCCGGGGACCAATTGTTCGGGTGCTAATTTGCCGGTTACTGGTGAGAATAGGTTAGCCATGCTAAGAATTCATCGTCAGTGGGTTTTCGCAAACAAGGAACAATTAGTAGAAGTTGTAGTTAGAAAATTTGCAACTAATCCTTTCAAACTACTGTTCAAAAATTAATTTTATTAATAAATAGCGTTCTTCTTCTATAATTGTGTATTGTTGCAGCCCCCCTCCCTTGGACCTCTTCCCTCATGAAAGAAATTGGATTCAGTAAACTGCCCCCCACCCTTTATTTTGAGCTGGATGGGCCTTATTTTGAGCTGGATGGGCCTTTGGCTTTCATATCTCATGTGAACGTTTCTAGTTAAGTCGATATAAATTTTGAAAGAAACTCCTCGTTGACATTATTTTTATTATGGGATCTAGTGAATAAAATTATTTATTAACCCAGCGGATATATTTCCAAAGATATCTTAATACGAGACAACCTTTAGTGAGAAGTTTCGAAAATCTTAAAGAGAGTTTCATTAAAACAGGAAATGTAAATTATGAAAAAGGTGAGGGGAAACAGCGGACAAGTGACAAAGATCAGTTGCATGTTTTGTTATCAGTAGTAGCATCTACTACTACTACATAATATCGAGATAAATCAATGTACCCCAAACTACCGTTAACAACATTATGAAAAACACCAAATTTTATGACTTCCATATCTCATTTCATCAAAAATTGTTGGGGCCGGATTTGGGCGTTAGAAGGACATTTTGCTAGTGAGGATTGGAAATGTAAAGAACAACTCCTAACTTTTTCCAAAAGGTATTATTCACTAACCGACATAGTACTCATCCATTATGCAACAGAAAACTCAAGAATTGTAAGACCAGTAGATG
This sequence comes from Limonius californicus, assembly GCA_014611495.1. Taxonomy (NCBI): domain Eukaryota; kingdom Metazoa; phylum Arthropoda; class Insecta; order Coleoptera; family Elateridae; genus Limonius; species Limonius californicus. The sequence goes on from JABXWE010003881.1 coordinate 2,020, forward strand.
GGCAACGACCATGGACTGCAAATGTTTGGGAGCGTATTGTGCGCGATTTTGTGATTGGTTCACATTTTTTGAATGGGCATCTGAATGGTGCACAATATTTGTATTTCTTACAAAATAATATGCATCAACTCCTGCAAAATATCCCTCCAAATCTAATAGAAAATATGTGTTTTCGGCACAACGGTGCTCCCGCACCACATTTCTCACTAGTGATTCGACGGTTCTTGACCAAGAATTCGAGAACAGGTGGATAAATCGCGTCGGTCCCATCAGTTGGCAACCTAGACTGCGAGACTTGACTAAAATGGATTTTTTCTATTGGGGCATGTAAAATTTATTGTGTACCAGATCCCTGCAACTACTGAAGAAGATATGAGACAACGCATAATAGATGCTGTGTTAGTACTAGGATGTTAATTATAATAAGTCTAAAGATGTTCCGGTGTTTTCTAGTAAAGTTAAAAGAGATGTCCTGCAATTATATTAGTAAATAGACGAATGGCTTTTGGAACAATTTCCATTATTCAGTCAGGCACGAAGATAATGCTGTTGTCCCCAAAAATCGTATATATGAACATATGCTAGAATAATAAGCTTTATGCACTTGCCCCATATACGCGGGCAAGTGGGGACTGCGACAATTGACAAAAAATTAAGTGAATGTTTTTTCCTGCAACTCATTTGATTAATACTAGTTGTTTGAGTTTCGAAGAGTAAGGACGTGTTCGACCGTGCTCCGATAAAGTTCAATCCTAGGGAAACGCAAGTGTTAGTGGATCATCGCCCAGCCTACTACGGGAATGCAGACGCAGAGAAACCAAAACCGCCGCCAATTGATTTTAGCCAAATTAGAAACTATGATGCGTTACAACGCGAACTAAACTCAGAAAAGTTTATATTTCAAGCAGTTATGATGATGATGTATCATGAGATCCAAAAAAAGCTGATCCTCAGCGGGCTGTGGAATGAAAAGTCACGTCTTTACTAGACTAAGGGAATGATTATGATGTCAGATAAATTAGTTATCTTTTTTTTATACGAATCTGACAGATTGTTAAAATGATTTTTAATACATTTCAAAGAGCATTTATTATTGAATCTTACTTTCGGAACGGCTTTCAAGACAGGGAATGGACCTATTCGATTCTTCCTTGTTTTGTGGAATTCCGAGAGAGGTATCCCAATGAAATTATTACATACCGAAAATTGACAGCTAAATCAACCTAACCTGAAATTGACATTATAAACATTCCTGTAGTCTAGAAAAGACGCGACTTTTCATTCCACAGCACGCTGGGGATCAGTTTTTTTTTTGAGTAAAAATAAACATCGAGTCTGCAGAAGAATATAGACGACTAACAAGCTTACTAAATGAAAAAAAGGACTTTTGGCACTCATACGAAAATAAACAAACAAGAAACATAACAGTCATGGCGAGAAAGCTGCAGCCGTCATGCACTCCAGGAAATAGTAGATTTATATCGCCAAGGATATAAAATAATAGAAGCCGTTAATATTTGCAGAAAAAGGAGAAGACATTTTACAGAAAACGGAAATTTCAAAAAGTCAGCTCTACAAAGCCTAATGTCAAAACTTGAACAACAGGAAGAAAAGTTCGAGCAGCAAGAAAAAATACTAAAATCAATCTCTGAGAGATTGATAAAACTAATAAAGCTACTGCTTCAAAGAAACAATAATGGACTTTGGGGCTATGCCAGTAAAATTAACATCAACCAAATTGAAAACTACCAGAACAAAGTACTGAGGAGTATCGTAGATGCGTTCTAGTACGATAGAAACCGTGATATGCACAGGGATCTAGGGATAAGAGCCGTGACAGAAGAAATAAAAACCTACCCAGAAGCACGAGACCAAGCTTCATGACCAGGTACAGATCTAGTGAGAAGGCTCAAGAGGACCAAACAATTTGAGCTAGTGTTAAGAGATGTGAAAGTGTCAATGAAAAAAGCAGAGCAAAAGTGAAGTGAGGACGCCGTTGCGGGAATTCTTAACATAACCATTTAGTTAATTTTAAATTAGATAAAAATTGCTGGTTAGTCTTTTACACTAGTAGTAATGTAACATCACAATAAAAAAAATTTGATTAACACATTCGTTACGTTGTAATATTCACATATGAGATAAGATTTTCAATTCTTTTCTTTCTTTCTTTATAAATTCCTCTTTTACCTTACGATGTCGAGGTTGTCATTCATACATTCTGGATTAATTGAAGGTGATGGGTTCCATTTGGGCTTGCATCACGCTCCTCCCGCTCCCCTCAACTACATTCGCTCTCTACATTTTCACCATTTGTGTGAATTGTGTGAACAATGCTGTGTGTGGCCCTGTTACTTCTCCTGGTCAGCCAATGGTTAGGAAAAGCACCGTTAATTGTAACCCAACATCGATGGTTACCGAGCTCGATACCGACCTTAGGAATTACAAAAACATTTCTGCCCATCCCAAGGTTCGAACCGAGGACTTCGCATTGCTAACCCTCTTACCACTAGGCTGCTCGGCGTTCTCGAGTTGCAATTCTATAAATTAAAATTTTTATTTACGTTTATTATATATATATTGCTATGGTAATTTTATGAGCAGGTCGTAGGTGCACCGTCAGTCCACTACATGTAAGTGTGTGTACATATTTTTACTTATGGATCTCCTCATTAGGTATTCATGTGCTAGTAGATTTGTTAAATGGTTGTTCCATTGGAGGTAGCGTTGGAATAATCAGGTTCGCATGGCGAACGTGAACATGTTCATGTGATCGAAAGGGTGAGCTCCAATAGGGCAAGTATTATTAAAGGAGGGTTGTTATGGTTATGGATAAATAAGGATGAAAAATTATTCGAATTCCAATATTTGAATCAAGCGGAGGTGTGATCAGGCTTCACCTAGTAAATCACACCCGAGCAAGCAAATTATATTAAATTAACACACAACGAATCATATTTTGCACAATACATTTCATATGTTGTAAGATTTGTTCAATTAAACGAAGTTATGGTACAGGCTGTTTTACTGAAGTGTTTGAGTATATTTAGAGGTATAGAAGCATAAATTTAGGTAGCCACGAAACCCTGAGAAGAGAAGTTTAAGCCGAGGTGTAACAGTAAGGTGAGAGTTCATTGATCATTGAGTTGAAATCTGCTAGTACAATCAGCTAGGGGAGGTGTACATAGCAATATATATATATATATATATATATATATATATATATATATATTATTAACTAAGACGAGTAGAAGTTACACTTTTATTAAACGAAGGTGCAGTTGCCCCACCTTACCCAACCTACTCTTATGCAAATCACCCTGTATATTATTTACTAGCTTTTTAAGTAAGACAAATATAAGCAACAAATTTTCTAGGATGACTATTATTATTAACTTACACTTATTTAAACAACATTTTTGATGATTTTTATTTTGAATGATGTATATTTTTCGCACAAACACAGTTGAAAACGACGAGAAAGAAATATTAAATTATTTTCCTGGGCAAAATGATATTTTACATTTTATATCGATTATTTTATGCTCCCTATAGTTAGGAAATGAATCTTTAATTTCGAGGGTTTAATAAAAATTAACAGTGTATTCTATTTAAAATACGAAAACATCAATAAATTAGTCTCATATCAATCTTTTTCTTATTTTTATTTATTATTAGTATTACTATTTCTATTAACATTTACAAAATTCCAGTATTAAGCTTTGAATTTCAGTCACACTGCATCTTTGTGAAGAGGAACTCAAAACAGTTTAAAATATGAAAAACTTTAAATGAACTAATTCATTCGTTTTTTCAGTACATTACGAACGTTTCAAGGCCTCCAAATATTAAACTTATAAACTATTATAAAAACTAAAACAATCATTTTCAACCATTTACACATTTACTCACCACAACCAATTAACTGCAATAATATCGTTTACATTCTTCATATCGTTTTTTAAATTAAAAAGCAAACAAGCTTTACTTGTAATTTTAAGTCTAGCGTGTCTGAAGATATTTAGTACACGGCCACGGAAAAGAATCTTTCTATAGCAACCAACGTCTGGTGAGCTCAAACATTTGATTGCTAACAGCTTGTGCTCCGGTTCAGTCATACGTCGAGATCAGAATCGTAACATCATAATTAAACGGCTTACATAATTTCGAAGAGTCGCTATCGCGAAATTATCTTCTCCATCAGTTATTCCTAATTAACAGCAAATCCATAAACAATAATTTGCATAACATTTATGCAATTAAATTAATTTATTTCAACAAAAACGAATCAGATAAGAAAATGCAGCAATTTTAAAATAAATCATTATTTTAGTCACACAGTTTTTATAAATATCCCATTGTTGCACCTTTCCTGTTTGTTGGTGGTTTCGTCTATCAGTAATAACAAGCAAATCGTTCTTCGATACCACACACCAACATGTCTTCGCACGATTAAACATGTCAAAAAATATATCTGTGCGGTTGATGTCCCAGAAAGCCACAAAAATGATTGCTATTTTCAAGCTGTCCAAGCGGAAGCCTTACTGCAGTGAATCACAGTGAGAGTTCAGAATCACTGCTAATTAACATACACTGTTGAATTTTAATTTATGAATCGATTATATGTTAATTTGCACGTACGCGATTATTGCTTATCTGCTTATATTACAGTGTGAAGATTTCTAAATTAATTAGTTGGCATTGCAATTGAAATGGTTAAAATTTTGTAACGACACGTTCGCTTGTGTTTGCATTTCTAATATATTCTGCGTTCTTCTGAATAATAAAAATATGTTGAGTAATTGGATAAACAGGGTGTTTATAATCATACTCGCGAGCTAATTATTCCTTAGAGATATCTGCATGAAAATTATGCTGTGTGGGTAAAAGACTATGGCAAACAGTGTTACGGGCCAATCGAGCTTTTCCGACGCCCCATAACCAGATAGATGGATAAAGAGCTACAGCTTAGCTCAGAGGAGTAGGGGGAGTTCGTGAAAATCGCTTACGGGGGAAAATCTTTAGTTGTGTACAGGGCAAGTCAAAATTTGCGAGTGCCACCTTCCAAATCCAGCTGATTGTAGGTCCTCGTGGAAGGCCGAGAAGCCAACAGCTTACGGGAACGGAACTCACCTTTATTGTCCCTTCTCCTATATATTTAAGCTTGCAAAATTCGTACACAAACAAATACAGAGTACACAGTAATAAAAGAGGCAGTAAATTTTAAAACACATATAATGAAATTATTAAAATGGCGATACAGGAAATGACTACAAAAAACAAGACAATCAACTGTGTTTTTATAGTTTTACAACAAATACTCGAACGTTCGGAAAACGAAGCTCGCCGCCTTTGGGCGCACGATATTTACTTTATTCAAATAGCTGCGTGGCCAAACGCGTCGGGGTTACAGGCATCATACAATATAAACGAAATTACTTTTTACAAATATTAGTGCAAATAAAACTGCAATTAAAATAACGTTATAATTCCTATGGAGCGGCAATCAAATTACGGAATTAACTCCTACAGAGCGGCAAATTTTAAATGAACATAACACCCTCCTTACTTGAAGAGAATTTCCCCGAAATTCTCTTGAGAAAGAAAAAATCCAGGAACAAAACCAAAACGAAAAGGAACAGATGAAAACAGAGGGTATCAAAAAAAAATCTAAAAACTAAGCAAAATCCACAACACAACAAACCCAACCCAATGATATCAATGAAAATAAACCCCTCTGCTGTGGTACGATGTCCTACCCCCTCACAGCAGACTACTTGAGATTGGGAAAAGACCCAACCGAAACAAAAGAAACAAGAGGGCGGAAAGAGGACGAAGAAGAAAAAAGAGATGGGAATGGTTGTTGGTGATCAGGCAACAAAGGGCTTCAGAACGAAGTGGAAGAACGAAGAAGAAAACCAAAGAGAAAAGAAGACCATCAAACTAACATTCATTCATTCATACACAGAAAGTCAAATCCGGGTAAATAATGTCACAATCGGGAAAGTCTTACACCTGAGCAGGGTTCCGTCCAACCTGCCGGTACAACTCGGGGAGGAGTTTAGGGACAAGAGACTTGAAGACGATTAACGAAAACCAAATGAAGAGAGCGTTCTGTGCGTCACGGGATCAGCACATCACGGTAGCCTCACAACAAACGGAGTCGTCAAACGCAACAACCCCAAAAAGGTTTACAGGGTACGAAGCGAAGAATAAAGGCAAAATTGGTAGTCGAAAAAGGAAAGTAGAACTGAACCACGACGAAAAAAAACAAACGGTAGCGGAACGAAATGGTAACGAAAACGCTAACGGCAACACGGCAGATGAAAGCGAGAGCGATAACGGAAAAGGTATCAGTAGCGTTAAAGGCAAAACGGCAGCGAAAACGCTAACGAGACGACAACAGAAACAGTAACGATAACGTCAAAAGCATAACGGCAGCGATAACGTTACGGGCAAGATGGCAGCGATAACGTTAAGGGCAAAACGGCAACGATAACAATAGCGAAACGGTAACGGGACGATAACGGAATTACCTCAAGGTTCAATCTAACAACGAGATGCGATAGGCGATAAAGAAAAGAAAATGACTTCGAAATATGCGACATACCAAATGCCTTGATTAAAAATCACAAAGACAAAAGAACGACAAAATAAATCTCGAAAAAATCAAAAATTTCAAAAGCGGAAAAAAGATTCAAAAAAAATCTACGAAAATTCGGTAAAACAAAAAAATATGGAAATTTAAAAAAAAATTCTAACAAAATTTGAAAAATTCACAAAGTTGAGTGGTTATTTTAAAGAAATCTACAAGCAAATTCAACAAAACAAGAATGTTTCACCACAAGTTTAATCAAACACGGGAAATTACAAGGAAAACTTGAGAAAATGCAGAAAAAATCACAAAAAAATATTGACAATCATAAAAAATTCAAATGCGGGAAATATGACACAAAGTTACGGGAAAATTCGCGAAAACAGACGGGAAACGTACACAACTTTTCACGAAAAGGGTTTACACGCAAATTCTTCCTATAAGCGAGAACAAATGGCGAAGAGAACGCGAAAAGGAAAATCCTACTAGCGAAATCGATGGCGAAAAAAACAAGGCCCCTCGTTATGGGTGCGAAAATCTTGTTACGAAATCGATGGTACAAAAAACACAAGGCCCCTCGTGACGGGTGAGAAAAATCTTGTTACGAAATCAATGGTAAAGAAAATATCGAGCGACCGGAGATCAGCGAAGGTCTAAGGCTGACTAACTTTCGCAACGGAAATCTACACTTCCCCCTAAAAAGATTGCACCATATTTCGATATGTCATGGAGAGTTCTAGAATAAGGGACACGTGAGTTCTCGGAAGTGCTTAAGGTCACGCGCGAGAAAAACAAGAATCGGCAATTTCGACACAAGAGGAACTGTCAACATAACTCAAACTTAGAAAGACGCAACATAACCAAAACGCCAATTTGGTCTTACATGAAGAGCCTTTAAATTATAAGCACTTGCAGGTTTTTTTAAGTTGTCAACGCTGTACAATTTAGAGCCAAGAGACATGCATTTACTTACCCTTGATCGTATATGTTCATGAATCTGCGATTAAATCAAGTATGTGTTCATGTTTTTCGTGAATACCCTCTAAAATTATTGAAATAATTTACAACTTAAGATTGAATACGTTTTATTTAAATTTAACTCCTTTTTTGGTTACAATAGCTGTTCAAAATGAGCACCTGCAACTTCATCTTGGACTTAAATTTTTTAGAAAAAAAAATTTTCAATATTTTTTGATTGTAATGAAATTTAGGATTTAGCTTATTTGGGCGATTCTGAACAACTTTTATTAACAAAATTTTGTTGAAAAAAAATTCCTAATACGACTTTTTCAATCCAAAATTTCATTACAAACAAAAAATATTGAAATTTTTTAAAAAAAAATTTTCAATATTTTTTGTTTGTAATGAAATTTTAAATTTAGCTTATTTGAACGATTCTGAACAACTTTTATTAACAAAATTTTGTTATAAAAAAATCCCTAATACGACTTCTTCAATTTTGCTGTTTATTTTAAATCGTAGTAGGCTAGCATTTCACCATGAAGGGAAAGTAACATACCCTTAAATTACAGTTTAGTGAGAGGTATAATCAGAAAAAAGAAATATTTTGAATCGATAATATATAAACAAAATACTGGGGTTGTGCAGTCTGCAGTGGGACACACTGTATGTAAAAAAAGATTAAATTGCCTAAATAACGTGTTTTTTTTAATTTGCCGTCAAAGTAGGCGTTGAAAAGTTCATTGTGAACGTACCATATATCAGCTCTTTCAAGCTAACCTCACTTTTTGAATTTGTGCCGTTGTGGTTGTTTACTTGGAATTCTTAGCTTTTGTAGATTTTTAACCTGTAGTATGAAAAATCAGTCTGTTTCAAAACTAAATTGTGTATTCCGTTACTGTAATACATAAGTTCGTTTCTATAATTTTAACTAAAACAGAATCTTCCTTTACACAACATCAATTTCACTGTCTGTAATCTCTACTTATAGTTGTTTGTGTTTGGTAAAGTAATCTCTTCAAATAAAATGGTTTTGCTACAGGAACATAAAATTGTGTCAACATCCGTATATGTTGTATGTCAGCAAAGGGATTGTGCGAAGTGTTCGAGCGTGCCTGGGTGAACGTGGTCAACTTTTCGATCATGTGTTATAAATTCTTTGTTTATTGCAATTAAGTTATTATCATTTGATGGAAATTTATTGTTTAATAAAGGTGTTTTTAAATGTTTACATTTGAATGCTTTCTTGTCAAATCTATTTATACAAGTAAGGTTAGGTACTTATTGTAATATGTTCACAATGAACTTCTCAGCCCAAAATTTGACAACAAATTTAAAAAGACACGATACGAAAAACGCAGCACATCGGTGGACTAAGAAAGAAATAAAACATGTACAGTGTGTTACACTTAAAATAACAAAGTTCCATGTACTATCTTCAAAAAAATAAGTAGCCACGAAAATATATTGTCACTCTACCCCCCATTCTACCACATAATGTTTATATAGATGTATAATATTTTTAATAAGCAGCACGAACCAGGGTGTCAACAAGATCAACACTATCTAAGTTAAATTACATTTTCGCTCTTACTGTACACCAAAGGCAATGTCGACTCTCGTATTGTCAATAAAATACCCTATATATTAATATTATTGTTTTTTTTAAATCATAATTTTTGTTGAAAGCAGCCAAATAACATACAATTAAATTACAAACAAACTGCTACGAATAGCATAACATGAGAGATGGCTATACTCTCAAGCGGGTAGAAGAAGGCTTATACAGAAGAAAGAAGAAACACAGACATATGGGTTAAATCAAAAATAATTTAAGGAACGGGGGAATTCCCATCCGAAGATCTACATTCAATAGCAACTTTTCAACACATCACATATTACTCTTGACCTACACCCTCCTTTCTCTAATGAAATGTATTAATCACTATTACTGCTGAAACAACTATGCAAATCAATGAAAATGAAACGAATGGATGTAACAAAGTTACTCCTATTATATTATATGTATATTGATTTCAGGAAAAATTACAGTATCCGATTTGGATACCTAGGAACCCAAAATTGTGGATTTTATATGTTTATTTTTATGCATGTAGAGGACTAGTCTAATTTTGTTTACATTTGAAACCGGGTGGTTTAATCAAAATTTCAGGCTTTACCTCAGAAATTCTCTCGATCGACCTAAACTTCAAGAACTTGAATTGCTCTTATGCATGTACTTGCAAAAATGGAGATGATCTATGAGCACTATTCTAAATAGTTAACAAGGTTAAACGTTGCTACAGTTTTAGACATTCTTGGAAAAATAGAAGGTCAATTTCAAAAGGAAGTTTTTTGAAACTAGTAATTATTAGGCATTGCTTATGTTTCCCGGCAATTGAATACTATAATAAGAGCATTTTCCATATAACGCCTTCGAATGACAAGGGATAGCTAAGTCTAAGTTGTTCTTATATTTGGTATTATATTCTGCATTTTACCAGAAGCTGCAAAACATTCTTGATTAAATTTTATACACAGCACTGCCTAATAACTGTTCATTATAGAGAGAAGGATCATGAAATCACAACCTGTGATTTTGTTACAGTGATTTGTTTGTCACTGGAATGGACTATGACCGACGTCCCAAAAACCTGTGACAGTGAATGTCACTAGCTGTTGCTATAAAACTGTGTGAAATTTGGTAATACAAACAAAGCTTCAACCTACCATCACCAGTTCGGAAAATTGATCGGAAGGTGTACTTACATAATATAAGCACATCTTATACGAAATTGCGGAACGGCCATTCGAAGCCGGAACGGTTAAACAACGATTAACAAAAACCATTCCGAGGCATCGATGAACGCACTAAGCATATCAAATGGAAGTATTGTCTGGGGGTGATACGTTATAAAAGCGTTATTCAACAGATACGATGAAGCTGCAACAGCTCCTGGTAGTTTCTACGGTGTATCACATCCGGTGACAAAGTCACAGGTTGTTGTCATCCTAAGTTTAGTAGAGTAGTCACTGTTGGATCTGTGACAGAAGAATCATCGTAGGGTCCATTAATAAAAACGTTACTATTTTAAATTCTATGTATACACTTGTCCAAGTGTGGTAAGTCCAACTTTGAAAAATATTTCTACAGCTTCTTGAAACTTTTAAATATTCTAAACTTTATCTGAACTTTTTCCCTAACTTATCAAAGCTTAATTTGTTAATGAGTAGAATTGGAAAAATAGGATATGAAATTAGATTCCGCTTTAGGTTTTATACGAATGCAAATTAACATCAGCTTTTTACACTATAATCAATGCAGATCCATTCCGTCAAATCATTTGAGCTAAAAATGTGCTCCTACTAATTTGTTTCAAGCATTTACCGTCACTATTTCTTTAAATAGGATTGCACCCACAGCAGACTAAGACCCGCTTCTCAGCATTTAACAACAAATTATTCAAACTGTACCAGTGGTTTAATAATTTAATTCTATGGTTGGCATTTGACGTAAGAAGATCATGATTATCAGATGAGCACATTACAGATGTATCGTCCGTAAACAAGGCATAATTATAAGGACACTATTAATGCAGATTAGGAATAGGAGTGAACCTAAAGTCTAAGCTTAGGACACTGTCTTATTCATGTTTTTAATTACTATAGCAGCATTTTGGGTTCGGCTAAGTCCAATACTTTACTGAAATCATACAGAGTGTCTGATTCAAATCATGCCTACTTCAATACAATTGATAATCAAATGATGTGATGACATACACAGCTGAAATCAAACCATTTTGTTATGAAGTCATCAAATTGACTATTTCTGATGCAATGTGTTTTTCATATCAGATTCGTAGATTCGGTTTGTACCAGCCTTATTACGAAACTAAAAGCCGTTTAAATATTCCCGCGGAATGAGAGGCGTAGTGAATTTGGTGAATTGTTGTGGTGCTTTAGTGGTTGATGAGCTAGCCACACGTCACTTTACCATAGTTGCTTCACTGTTTTCTGTTTTACAATAAAGCCCTAAAATGAACATTAAAATTGAAAATCCCGCCAAATGTGAGATGCGCGCTATAATTTGTTTTCTTCCTTCAAAAAACGAAAATGTTGCTGAAATTTACCATCAAATATGCGAAGTATACGGTCCAGGTATCATATCATAAGTGAAGGAAAGGTCAGACACTGGTGTAAAAATTGCAAAGATGGCCGAATAAACGTGCACGATGAGGTTCAAGTAGGTACACACGAAAACATCAGCAATACACGATTTCAGAAATTGTTGCAAAATTTCGCTACATTTCACGTACGGTACTGTATCAAATTGTCACGGACAGGCTACAGTACTACAAACTTGAGAGGTGTATTTTGAAAATCAGCGAATGGCCTCTACACTAAAACAAGCAACAACCAATGCGGTGGAAGCATGTGAGTTCCCCTAAGGCCAAAAAGCTTATGGCAACGGTTTTTAGGGACAAGGAAGATGTATTATTGACGTGTATAGTGAAACCTCAAAAGAAAATTGAGAAGAACGATTTAGAACTAAAGGTGAGGATTGTTGACCTCTAAAGTCGTACTAATGCAAAATAATGATCGACGGCATGCGCCCGGCTCGCACTGTATAACTCATAGAGCAATTCAGTTGGCAAATTTTTAACCATCCCGAGCGCCAAATGGCCATCACCTCTTCCTCCACTTTAAGAATTTTTTAAGAACTCGTGACCGTTTTCTCTACGACGACATCCTCAAATCGACTGTACAAAATTGGTTTTCGTTACAGACGACAACCTTCTACGATGAAGGTATACCAAAACTTGTACCGCGTTATAATAAGCGTTTAAATTCAAATGATGACTATGTAGAGAAATAGTTTAGGAATGTAGCTAAGATATAAGCATAATAAAAAAAAAACTTTTCGACTTTACATTTTTGTTCCATGGACGTTTAGTTCTTAGTTCCCGAATAAACCTCATATATCTTTTTTCAAAAACTATAAAACTAGGTTGCAGGACTGAAATGGCACAGTAATTATTAACGAATGCGTAATCGTCTGCGAACTGATACCACTCTAACTAATTTGAAGCAACTTAGGAAGTCTCCTTGTTCGAATGATTTATTTATAATATGTGCTAGACCTTGGATGCCTTTCCTAATTAAGATGGTAGTTATCAGGTCTAGTCCCACTTCTACGAAATGATTTAACTGGGCTACAATTTCCATGATTACAGATTTTGGAACTGAGAAAAATGCAATACCTGGAAGAAGTTTGAAAAGGTGGTATACGATTGCTGCTTGAGGTTTTTATACAATTTTTCACATGGCAATAAAAATATTGATAAATATTTGATGTATCAATTCTTAATTGTTAAAACATATTAATTGCGTTTTTTAAATTCCAATTAGTTCGCATTAAAATTGCTTTAAACAACTCCCAAACCCTCCATTTTTGACAAACCAACTCATTGAAAACATTTATATGCGTTAAAATTCTGATCATTAATATTTTGGAATCTCCATTTCTCTTGCATGTATTTTATAGTTTTCTTACCTTACAATAATATACTGTTTTCACACTTTGGAATGTTAATATGAAAACCTTAAAACAATATATTCCAATCTAATTGGTTTACAGAAAATTACATTTATGTTTCACCATGTGAGATACAAAATGTCAAATATCCCAACTTGTGTATCTATCAAAATTTCTACTTACAGGATTTAATAATTGTTATAATTTCCTGTTAGGTGTATTTATTTGAAAATATATACCAAAGCTTCCCCTCTTCAAAGCGTAGATGTTGTATAACTGAAGATATTGATTCTTTGAAAAGACCTGAACATCATCCCCTATAAAAATCGGATAGCCTCCGCTGAACCGTGAAAATGTCAGTCGATAGACAACAATTAAGTCTTCAATATAGCGAAAATGCACTCTTAACTTTATGATGTTACACAATGCATGAATATTTACTGCGTCGTAAAACAAAAATTTACATAAAATAAATCGAAACACTTTAGAATCGCGTACAGACATATTGTTATTTATTTAATATCCTTTTAATGTTAAACTTTTGAAATTGTCACATACTAATTATAGAAATACCCACAGGCACACGTGTAATTGTTTTTGTTATGGAATACAAATCCGTATGAATTACTTGTTATTTAATTAAACGTTAACCATTTGTTCCAAAAAAAGTAAAAAGTAGTTATTTTACCAGTCACCTTAGAGTTACTCGTTAATAAAAAACTTTATATATAAAATAAAGCAGATACTGAATAACTACGACTAAAAAATAGTAAAAATTAATCGTTCCATTCTTGTGTGTCTACATACAGATTGTCAATTTCAAACGATACAATGTGATATCTCTGAAAGTAAAACAGGTATTGAATAGTTCTAGAAGCCGTTTTTACAACATGTAGGGGAATCATCATGACTCATGCAACCCCTTAGGTTCTAATTACCCCAATGAAGAAATCCCAACTGGTAGCACCCACTTTGTAAGCCCTCATTGAAAAGCTCTTACAAAATGTTATTCAATAGTAGCAAACATTTGTTTGCCGCATTCGTCTCGGAAAAACAAGTAATAAAACTTAGAAGGTTCAGAACTAATTATTTTAATTTAAAAATTTTTGGTTAAATGTTCAAAATAATTTCCGTTATTCTCTAGGCCAGTGGTTCCCAAAGTGTGGGTCACGCCCCCTGGAGGATCGCCATATAGGGTTAGGGGAGTCACGGGAGGATTTTCAAAATAAAACAAAATCCCTTTTAAGGCATTTATTTCTGCCTCTCACAAAGTAAGCAAAAATAAAGCAAACTTAAAATACTAAAATTTTCAATAAATGCAAGAACCTAAACAACGGTAAACATAAAACAAGTTGAAAAGTAAAAACATTATTGCGATGTATACGCCTGTTTTTCAGAATCTGCCTTTTCAAATCTGGGCTCTGTATTCGATACACACACACAATAATATCATTTTCAAGTTCGAGGCGATTTCTTACTTTTGTTTTAATGGCAGTCATAGACGAGAAACTTAATTCGCACAAATATGATTTAGCAAATGGCACCAAACAGGGTATAGCTTTGCCCGCAAGCTCGGGGTATTCTTGCATTCTTTTTGTCCAAAATGGATCTACGTTCTGGGAAAAGAAGTCTATTTTCAACACTCCATCACATGATATTTCAATAAATTTTTCTCTCATATTTGTCAAAATTTCATCTTTTTCAACGGAATTGTCAAAAAACAGTTTCAGTATCCATCAGTTATTGTCATAACTGTTTTGAATTTCTTTGGGGAAATAGTCAGTGAGCTGTTGTTTTAAATTGTGCAAACTAACTTGCATATCTGCAAACAGGTGTTCAGAATTTATCATATTATTATCCTTAACTAAGTCTTCCATGAGTTCTTGAACGCACTGAAATGAATCAAATTTCTTTTTCCAATTGAAGTCGACCAGAAACCATTCTTCTTCTTCGTCTGTGTATAGGTCAATGACCTGTTAATTACCTACAGTAGAGTAGGTTCTGTGAGCCCTCTTTTGCACGTATGCCGGGCATGAGGCTAACCTAACCCGTCGAACAGAGAAGAGAAGTTCCACCACAAGATTTACGATTGTCAACGATGTTTGTATGAGAACCGGGAAGTTTCCTTATAAATCCGTTAATTTTGTACGTGACTGTTATTATGTCCATATCGCGGCCTTGCAAGCTGCTATTCAGAGTGATTAAATGCTCAAAATACCACCAATGAAAGCCGGCCTAAAAAGCCAAAGGAAATTGGAAAATATGTTCTTATATTCCGTTTTTTTCATTTTGCAGGTACATCAAAAGTTCCGCTTTTAACCTAAAAAAACTCATTTCAAGACTAACCCCGGGAAATGCCATAGTACTTTCGTGTGATAAAGAAGATTTGCGTATAAAGATTCCATGCCTTCACAATTGTTTCAAAAAATAAGGGTACGCAATGTGGATTCCTTGATGGAATTTACCACTTTAATAACATTTTTCAAAACACAATCCATTCGAGAAGGTAATGATTTTGATGTGACAGCTTCTCGATATAAAAAACAATGTAACCATGTAGCGTTTGGCATTATATCTTTTAATCTCACAATAAGACCAGATCGATGTCCTGCCATAGCCTTGGCGCCATGCAAAATGTGTTGCTATATATACCTCTATGGCGCGCCATAGAGGTATATATAGCAACACATTTTGCACAGCCAATCTCGTACTTGTTAGTACTTTGTATGAAAGTATCAGATAATAATTTTCCGGTGTATTGAATGGAGTACAAAACAAAATATCTTCGGTAATACCATGTCCAATATTGTATCTTACAAATACTATAAATTGGGAATGGTTAGAAATATCCGTGGATTCGTTCATCGCTATTGAGAAGTACGTGCACTTCTTAACATTTTCAGCAACTTGTGTTCGTATATCTCCAGCAATTGTGTGTGGCTTACTGGTTTTTGTAATACGAAATGCAACTCGACAGTTTGATAGTACTGCTTTTTCATTAGTAGTAGTTGCTGAATGCTGATGTAATAGTAGCTTGCTTTCACGGGATTTTCTTTTTTCTCTGAATGTTTGGTATTTGAATGTCGAAATAGCTTTGATGACTTCATACTTTCTTCTTACAATACTTCTCGGCAAAGTACGCCCCTGGATTTCTGAGCAATAACGGTGAAATCATATTTGAGATATCCATCGCTGTACAATCTATTTTTCGTTGTATTTTTGTCACTGCCAGACGGGGAAGGTTCTAATGACCGTTTAAAAAATTTATCCATCTTTAACAAAACGCGTATAGCTCGTACTTAACGTTAAATTATTATCAATTTGTTGCACTCAACACCCAGTCAGAAGTACAGCACACAATTTTGAAATGATGACTAATCTCGGTACGCTGCTTATATAAAGCAAAATGGATTCTCCAGATTATTCCAGTGCCATCTAACACCCTCCGAATATGGTGGAAATTTCCGGAAATGCGAAAAACACATAAATAAATTGTGCTGCTACTACTACTGGCGTAATTTAAGTACTATAGTATATTCCAATTCGTTATGTCCCTAACGGCTTAAACGAGTGCACGCCTATCGCTTGTACCTGCCTGTGCGTGAATTACGTTAGCTGTCCTTTGTCTCTTTTTAACCAGCAGTGAGGCAAAGGGAAATAGAACGCTTGTGCGTAGTTTGCAGCATACAATACTTTGGCTATTCAGAATCATTAAGCTTAAGTCGTTAGGGACATAATGAATTGGAATATACTATATAAGAGGACGATCGCGAGAAATATTTTGGCTAAAATGGGGTCGCGTTTTAAAACAGTTTGGGAACTACTGCTCTAGGCAAATAGTACAGTCTACTTTCAATTCTCTCTGAAAATTTTGGAGGGTCTGTTGCGGCATAGCTCAACGCTCCAGAATTATTCCTTGTTGCAGTTGTACAATAGACTGGGTCTGAGTTTTGTAGACAACAGATTTTATGTAACCTCATAAAGAAAGTCTAAAAGCATCAACTCTGTAAATCTTGGTCATTGTATTTGTCCGAAGCAGGTAAAAGAATTTTTCAATTATTCTTGAATGGTATTTTGTAACAGCTTTTCAATGAGGTATCACAAGGTGGGTGTCACCATTTGAAATTGTTTTATTGGGATAAGTAAAGCCTGAGGATTTGAATGGGGAATATGATTTCCCCTCCATGTTGTAGAAACGGTTTCTAGAAATTTTCAACAACTCTTTTACTTCCGCAGATAAACCGATTATGCGATTTCAAATTGACATCCTGTATACAAATTGTCAGTATATAAGTATTAATAAAACCAATTAGTTGGTTGCTACAGTGCAATTTTCTTGTATAAAATTAGCGAAATTAGCAGAATCATAATCCTAGATCAAACCATTCTAGTGACCCTTTATTTAAATGAGGAAAACGAATCTTGGAATTAAATTTTAAGTAGGTACCTAACACTGATTTGGTTTAATAGTTAATTACTGATCGATGAAACTTTCACTCTTCTCTCTCCTTTTCGTTCACTTGTAATTTGAGTGCTCTACAGGCGTGTCCTAAAAAGATCGTTTGGGACTGCGCCACCTGCATGCATAATTATAAAGTTAACATTTTCGAAAAGGTGGAAAGATTTATACAATGGGAGAAGAAAGATAAATATAAATCTTACGCAGTTAAATTGGTAAATTCCTAACTCAGTCTACAGAGACACGTGTGCTGGGTAAACTGTAAAATGGAATTAATTTTAAATTTTAAATACTGTACATAGGTACTTTACTGTAGTTTTAGATTAAGTAGATATAAGTTTACAGTTCGTAAAATAATAGCTTTCGGGCTTTACTATATGTAACTTCAGTCTGAATAGATTAATTAAGTAGTCAGAAAATTGGCTTCAATTTCTTATCGATGGGTTCAAGTATGAGCTACTTATTGGCCACTTAATTCAATGTGTTCCACTTATCAGGAAAATTAGCATGAAGATCTGATTTCTTCTAAAAGTACTTTTTCATACACTTCTTCCACGTTGCGTCACAAAATCATAAAATTGAAATACCATCGTCAAGTCAGACAGGTACAACTTACCAAATTATTACGGCTTTTATTTGTTTAAACCAAAACACTACAGGTTGCAACAAAAGTTGTAATGCTGTACTATTGGAGTAATTATCTTTTAACAAAACCCTCTAAAAATACTAAACAACTATTTTCTAACATAATACTTAACCTGAAGCATATCCATGCGGAAAAGTGTTGGGACTTTTAAATTAACCACAAACCGTTAAGACTGCATTAATTTTAAAGGTTTTCATGTGTAAAATTTATTTACAGTAACGCAAAGTTTTGCCATTAGGTGGTTAGTATTTGCCGGACACTAAAAATGGAATCCTTGAAACGCTTTCCTGTTGATTAATATGTTGTTGAACACAAACCATCTATACCGACTCAGTTTAGTATCAAATATTAAAAATACCCAAGCATTTTGAAGTGGAATATTTCAAACATATTCTAATTGCATTTACACTACTGCTTACCTATAATTATAAGCAATGGATATGTAAAAAAATTGTTATATTCAAACTGTCGTTACATGGGCGCTGATTAAAACGGAAAGTATGCAAAATAGCACAAACGAACAAAACAACCATTTGAAATAATTCTACTTATAACATTTTAACTCGTTTTCAAAGATATACCATTTGTATAAAAATTCACAAGCGTAACTTAAACATTTCAGGCTGGACAAGGAGACGAATTTAAATTAATTAAATGTTCTAAGAGTTCGCATCGTGTCTATCTAATATGGCCGCCATAACTACAAGGGGCAAACAAATCATGAAGTACCTTCTCACAAGCATAATGTATTTCGTTTTACCCGCAAACATATTACCATGAAATGCAACAATTTTTTCTATATTAATATGAAAATCATAGTTACAGATAAGTAAAGTATGAGCGATACAATGTTGTTGAAATGCTATAACCGTTAGTGCCACACATATATATGTATTATATCATTACATAAGTTGTTGAAACAACACAAAAGGCACACTTCAAACATAAACTTTAAAAGAACTCTTATCTCAGGGTTTATAATATAAATTTTGGTAACTGCTGTATAACCTTTAAATTCTTGCACTGCTTAACTGAACACGGCGAAGGATACAAGGTAGTAAACATGAACTTATAAAATATAGATGCAACAAAGAAATGAATTAAATGTTATCGAATTAACTTATTTTTTTCTTTTAAATGTTAAACAACTTTAACAATTAAATGACAAAATTACATAAGACAAATAGTAAGGTCTAATTTAACAAACCACTTTCAAACGGACCCACCTTTTTTCATAGAATCACTTGCTTAATTTCTTCTAGTGTTGTTAAAATTCACTAGATAAAATTAGGATGGCACTCTAATGCCCTGTTGATCTTGAACTTCAAAACGGAAGTTGCTTTTTTTTAAGTTAATTTTGGGCTGAGTATCTTCGTATTTGTAAAATCGTTTCACAAGGTAATTAACCCAAATATTATTTACTGCTCATTGCGTCAGATGTTCAAATATACCAATAACCTCATAAATACGTTGCACCTCTATATTTTCTTTTTAAATTATTAACCCCAAACTTCCTTCACTTTTCAAATTGTTGTTGAATCGATGTTACTTATTTATTTTAAATTAATTTCGATTGCTATTCCAGTTACAGTTCCAGAATATGATGCGAATATCTCCCAAATAATTAACAGGTATAAAAAGGTTGTCCATTTGTAGATGATTCCTAACCTTGAAGTTTGTTGAGGTTTCATAGGTCAAACGCAGATACAAACAAAACATGTCGAACAAACAACTGACGCTACTTTGATACTCCACCCCAAATTCTTGATTTTGGGCTAATTTACCGAATGTTATATCCATTTTCCATACAGATAAGTAACAAATAACGCTGATTTGAACCGTAACACTTAAACATAGTTTTATTTAAACAAGATATAGTAAACACACAAAATTACAATTTTAATTGACTCGCCAGACGAGCATCCATTTGCATTGAGATTTTCATGGCAAGTCCTCGTTGCTTTGTTTTCTACAAGTAACCATCGCAACAGCATAATACAAACAAAAATAAGTACATATTAACAAAAAACATGTGAGTTCCTCAACCAATGGGAAAGTAGAAATCAAACCAAATTAACCAAATTTTAAATATTTTTAGTAACTTTTTGAAAATATTATTTACATCACAACTGAAATTATAACCATATTCCTTATTTAAAAAGTAATGTTTTAACACCTCACACGGCCTATCAATTATTTTGTTTAACAAAATTCATATTCATGTTAAACGTAAATCACCTTAAATTAATAATATTACAATTAATGATTATCAAAATTATATTAAAATGTTCTTCACACCTATATCCGAATATTACTCACAAAATACGTACAATAGAAAAGTCCATTTTCCTCCAAAATTACACGCTAGTTGACAGTTGTCGAATATAATACGCAAATCTCATATCACATTGTTTTCCAGATGAAAACCCCACACTCAAGTTTGGTAAATACCTGTAATACCTCCATACAATTATTAAGACTACGAACAAGCAAAACAAAATAGAGACGTCCAAGGCTAGACACCAGACAAACCCAAACAAAATTAACAGAGATGACACTCATTCTATAAAACCTATGAGCTGACTGCGATACACAGTGAATAGAATCCCCGGTTGACCTGAGTTCGACTCCCGTTGTAGCCCGAGTTTTAATTTATTTAGGAGCAACGGGCGTGATTGGGTAACATAGTTGAGGATGTTTCAGAGGGTGGGACATGTTATACTCATGAATAGCGCTACATGCGCTGATCCGTGGTGAGCGGAATGAGAGGGGATCCATGGGGTTGCTTTGGCAACTTATTGATTTTTAAATAAATAAAAATAAATAAAACCTTTTCTTGCGGTTGCAGGAATTCCACTGTCTAGTAATACCTCAAAATCGACTTATTTTTAGAATGTATCCTTTTCCTATAAACATAGTATGAAAAAATTAAGGTGACGCAGGTGACGGTATGGTGATGTGGTGAGCACCGCGCTGTCGCCAGCCGCACTATAGCTTCCCCAGTTATAAGAAGCTCAGTAGTCGATACCTAATGATATCCATAAATATATAGTCGACAAACCACTGTAGCCGAGTAACTTAATAAATATGTAGAAGTATACATGCGCAATAAATACCTACAGTTTATATTTAGTCACAAAGTGCTTCGCCTATATATATATATATATATATGTGTGTGTGTGTGTGTGTGTGTGTGTGTGTGTGTGTGTGTGTAATAGATACACACATGACACTACAACTAGCTAAGGCAGGTTCCAATTTGATTATGGACCTCCGTGTTCTCACGTTTCGCGACTGGATGTTATTGACGATAATAGCACGTCAGCTAAAGATAGATTTTTTGAATATATGTAAATACGTGTAAAATTTAATTACCTTTTTTTTCCAAATCCAGTAAAGAGCTAAAATAAGCCGTAAAAAGAACAAATTATTTGTACCTCATAAACGAGCAAAATATGGGTCGCCCGTGAATCCCCAACGTTAAAAAATAGTCCGTTAGGAGAGAGGTTAAACCGCCAGTTTTCCCCGTGTCTCAAGACTCGCAACCTCTATTATTGAAATCGGCTACTCATATGACCTAAGTGCCTAACATTAGCTTATTAATAACGGTGGTGTGGCGTTTCCACCCTCCTAGAGCAATATCTCACTCAAGTCGTCACAGCGAGGGCCCTAAGCAGCCACAAGTCGCCATAGAGCACATTTATGCGGTGTCTACCAGATTATAAAGGCTACGCGCCACGACATCATTAGCCAACAATGTCGTCATGTTTGCCAGATTATTGTTGAGACTTCCTCCATTTCCTTTATTACTGCTCGCTTCTTAAGTCAGAGAGTTCTTAGCGGAGAACCCTCGAAAAATTAGTCATTAGGTAATAGTTCTCTGACAAAAAGTAACGACTTTCAGGACTTCACTCTCGTGAACGAGAAAAGATTCGGTCGTTTTTGTTGGGAAATTGGGGATGCGATGGAGTTTGATCGAGAGCAGTCGTACCTGTTTCGGAAATAACAACTGGTAATAATACAAACTCGTATATTTTTTCTGATATAATAAAAGTTTGCCCGAACTTGAGACACAGGGGGATATAAAGTTAACATAATATAAAAAAGTGAAACGCATTTATTTCCTGCTGCAAAACTGACATCGCAAGCATCATCAGCAATTCACCATCGTGTTTGCAATTTTGAACGACCTCACTACCGATTTTTCAGTGGCGACAAGGGATGTTATCCTCAGGCCCGGTTTAAGCCGGCCGTGCAACCCTAAGTCCGCAAAAAGCCAAGTATTACCGTTTAACGAAACTGTAAATTGTTTTGAATATGAATGCCAATCCAGCTAGCTTAAGACGAGCTCGGGTACAAGAAAACCTCGGACATAACGATCTTTTACAGCATAAATTTATCGATTTGCAATGGTTAGTGTATTGTATTTGCCATTTACAGTGATAGCATGGCGTGGAAACAACAACCAAAAGTTATAAATAATTTAGACATTTGAAATGTGCATTATTTTAGCTCCAAACAAGCTTTATCTAAAAAAATCTATTACAGATTATAATTCAAATAAAGAACTTACTAGTTTCAATCATTTTTTCTGCCTCCAATGTCTCAATTAGCAGCGTTATTTATTTGATAATATTAAGCCTTAAATAGTTTTGTCAATGTCCTCTATATAATGTTTAAATCTATGAAATTGTTCTGCAATTAGAACTAGTGTAATTCGGTTACAATGAGACATTTTAGACTGCAAATATTTGCTCGTTGCATCCAGGAAACTTTAAAATCTACATAGTACATACATAAACTTAAAATACTCGTTTTATATTTGGTTTTAAGCCATAACGGTTAAATCGTTAATATAATGTCAATAGTCATAGAATTAGGTATAAAACCCCGTCAATATCCCAATTTCAAATAAGTGGACGCGACTGCTTCCCTGGACTTTCCCATACTGGAAACTGTTCATATCATCTTTATTCAACAGTAGAGATATTTTCCTCAAAACGGTTGTTCAAGTGCTATCCTAAAACCTTGCCTCGTAACGAATAGACTTACAAGGCTTGTAAGAAGTCCCGCCAAATATCTGCGGTGCCCCTTAATTTCCTTTTAATATGCAACCAGGCATACTTCATTCTCTACTATATACGTCGCGCGGTCTAACTAGTACCGATCGATGTTGCTACCGAGGTAAAATTTTCTAAGTCCCTGGAAATTATATTTTGTAGGGCATAAAAAATCCATTTTTTTATTTTCGCGGAAAAAGATTCTTTGACGCAAACAAATAACAACCGTTAGAATAAAAAAAATATTTTTCTAAAAAAGAGGGGAGGGGGCCGGTGCGTTTACATATATCCACGAGTGTAATATTTCTTTGCATATTCATATGCTCCATTACGTACTGAGCGATTCAGTGAAAACCCCAGCTTCCTATCTTTTTTCGTTTATTAATTAAAGGAGTTTGAAGTTTCAAACTTCCAAGCTTCGTAGAGGGCGCCACAGGAAAATTACAGAGTTCTTCAAAAAATATATCGATAGCCCCTTGCGAGGTCTATCGACATATGAAATTTAAAAAAATTCCTTGGAGCAGTTTTTGAGAAATAATTTTTTGAAAATTTCCAAAATTTTGAAAATTCGTCATTTAGGCCCCTTATAATTTTTCAAAAAACTTTTTATATCACCTCATTTTACCCTTCATATACTATTCAGAAAATAAAAATCATTTGAATCGATTCATCCGTTTTCGAGTAATAGGGCGTTAAACTCAAAATTTTCAAAAAATCATAGCGCCCTTCATTTTAAAGCTAGCGAGTTGGGCAAAAAACTAACAGATTTGTCTTATGACCCTCTATCGTTATCCGCGATAAAAGTTTCAAAATTGTAATCACGAAAAAAGTGATACCAAAAAAACATGCGTAACTTCCGCTTCCGGTTTCGAATTTTTTTGAAAAGCTTATTTTTTCGATGAATTTTCGATACACCCCCGCATTCCAAAGCGCATCAAAATCGGAACAATACTTTCGGCTGTAGGAGCGTCACATACGTACATACGTACGTACATACGTACATACCCACCCACAGACAGACATTTTTTAAAAACCACTTTTTTGGGTTCCTAGAGACCCAAAACGGATATTTCCGTTAAAATCTCGATTTCGAAAATTTTCATGAATTCAATACTTACCCTATACCTATAAGGTATGGGAAAGTAAAAATTGGTATATAGGGTGTAACATGAAGTGATGTCACCCGTTTAGGGGTACATTCTACCGCCCAAAACAAGAAAAAATCCATATAAACCTCTCTTCGGAGATGCTCCCCAAGAAAGTTATGGAATAAGAAAATATCAAAATAAAACAACCTTTTTTTTTCGAATGGCATTAGTTTATAACTAGCAATTAGGATTGCTTTGGAATGAATTATTAAAAGTTAATGCAGCTTATCAATTTACGAAAAAAAAGTACGCAGACATGCATCTTATGTTTGGTCAAATGAAAATCCCCACGCTGTTAGAGTAAATTCTCATTAACAAAGATTTTTGATTAACGTCTGGTTGGCGTTATTGGCAATTACTTTATTGGGCCCCTTATTCTATCTCCGCGATTGAATGGGCAATGTTAATTTTGTGGAAGAAATTTTGCCAAACTTCTTAGAAAATGTGCCTTCCATGCGACGACATCATATGTGGTTCCTGCATGATGGTCTTCCCGCCTACCTCAACATCAAGCAAGAAATTATCAAGATAACGTTTTTCCATTGTGATGGATAGGTCGTAGTGAACCTATTACTTGGCCAGCAAGGTCTTCTGATTTCAGTCCTTTAATTTTTTTTGTGGGGTCACTAAACGGAGGTACCTGACCTGAATTGTAACGTGGGACCATTCGAGGTACCGCTGGAATATTCAAAAGCGTGCGGATGCTTGTATCAGAGTTAACGGAAGCAACTTAGAGCAACTATTATAATTAATAGTTATTAAGTATAAAATTACAAAAATGTAGTTATATTATTAAAGGATTGTGAAACTTTCTTTGTCCATAACTTTGTTGGGAACTATTTCCGGTCAAATTTGTATGCTTCTTTTTCTTATGTTGGGCCGTAGAATATACCCCTAAAAGGATAACATCACATCATGGTACACCCTGTATATTTGAGGATTATGTAAACTCTTTTGCAAGTAGTCAGAAAAATATCGAAATAAGTTGAGCCATCCAGCTCAAGAAAATCTCCCCCTTCTTTGAATTATAATCCTAATAGGTAGTTTTATGTAGTTGGTTTGCAAGTAAAGAAGCTAGAAACACTAAAAATCTTTCAGTTGTTACTCATTGCTTCCAGGAAAATCGAAAAATACAACAAAGAAAGCAACGCAAAATCAAAAAGTTACACCCAAGCTTCTTTTAAATGATTTGAATTATATTGCTAGGAATTTTTGAATACAATTCTAGCAGTGACAAGATTTTACTGACTGAATCACAGGAATTTAAGATTTAAAACACAAAAACAATTAACGATTGACTATTACTTTCAAAGAAGCAACTAAAATACTGTATTATTATAATAACTATTATTTGCAGCAATATATGCATACTCATGTCATACTCCACTTTGCGTCGTTCGCTTTACTTTATTTTCTAAGTTGTGTCGTAAAACAACTAAGACAACAATTAACTTTGAGTCGTAAAATTCTGTATTTGGGTCGGTCGGAGATTATAATTCCACATTAGCGTATGAGGGAAATACCGGTCTTCCTTACGTAGCAGCTCTCACAGTAGAGATGGGTCGTCAAATCACGACCTGTGATTTTGTAAGAGTGATTTGCTAGTCACTGGACTGGCTGCTACCAACAATAATACGAACCTACTACATGAAGGTTCGTACCCTACACTGGAGACACGGTAAGTTTTCTGTCACAAGTCTACTCGTGACTACTCCAGTTAAAGCACCATGACAATAATCTCTTTAACGCAAGGGTATCATACCGTAGAAACTATTAATAGCTCTTGCATAGCGATTATTCCTGTTGATTGTGGCTTTTATTATCACATAACAGCCACAGACAAAACTGAGTTTTAAGACATTGATATGCCTACTGGGTCATCAGTGCTAAGCATGGCTTGTGTTACTGTATTTTTAGCATCTCTGGCTTGCAATCGCCACTTCGCAAGTTCATTCAATGTGCGCAGTCGTGAAGCTTGGGAGCTTCGCACTGTTTCTTAGCCACCGCTAGTAACGGTCACTGTCACGGGTTGTTATAGACATCGCTCACAGCGCATTCCAGTGGCAAGCAAGACACTGTAATAAAATCGCAAGTCCTGATGTCAGGATCCATATCTATCCTACACGGACATATATGACTGTGACGTCATTAGTTTTATTTTTATTTTATATACCTAAAGCTCTGCGTGTTATAGCAATACGATGAAAGAAATTACGGAATGGGTAACCCAAGCCGAGCGGCTAAATAACATTTGACAAAGACTGACCCAAAACACTGATCAATCCAATAGGCATATCAAATGCCTGTAATTAACATGCACGATCACGTCACAACGGCTCCCGAAGATTTCTACAGTGACACATGCCGAGACAAACTCACTGGTTTTTGTCACGATGATTTAACCAGAACAGTCGCGGTTAAACCTGTGACAGAAGAATCACAGTTTAGCCTAGTTCTAGTTCTCAATTCGTTATTGGAGTAGGGTTCGGAGGTTATCTCTTACAGGCTTTTCTTTAACAAAATAGAAATACACAAAACTCGACAGAAATAAGCTTTCTGTCAATTATGTACTACAAATTAATTAAGATTCTAAGAGACACAAAATGCAAGCTTTTGTAAGCTCTGCAACTACGCTACACGAGCCACTTTATTTGCAAAGAATATTTTCCGCAAATCGCCATAGCGCAGATGTTGAAAGGCTAGTCAGTGTCAGTGGCGGATCCAAATCATATTCTCAAGGGACGTAATAATAATTATATTTAATAAAATTTAATAATATACAAGGTCAGAGTGCTAAGACAAATGAGCTTGGCATCTCGTTTATTTGAAATATTAGAAAAAATATTTTTGGGCAGATTGTAATAGCTAGCGCCTTCTCCGTATAGGCAGTCTCAAAATTATTTTTTGGTTCTTCCGACAAGGTTAAACATTTTTTCGAAAGTTCCTGTAAAACCTATTTTTAATAAATTTAAATTTTAAGTGGTACGTATTATTATGAACGTTGTTCTCTGTAATGCTCCATTCTTTTTAATCTTCTTCATCAGTTCTCAAAAAATAATTTGAAAAATGTTTTAGATTTTATCAGGCAATTCAAATTAGTAAAATAAAACAAAAATATATGTACCTGGAAATCACACAGTGAAAAACAAAGTTGCGCCGATGCTGTCTTCCCAGATACTTTTAAATGCGGCATTTTGGAATTACATAATAGTTCATGTAAGCTATTGTCAAATGCAGTCATTATGACGTTAATTTGTTTAGTTTAAATTAATTATTACATAATTTAAAAAGCTAATTCACGGAGTGTCACTAATATACGTAAAAATGCCATTACAGAACGAGTGTCTCATTGGTCTGATGGTTGAAGTGAGGAGATCTGACGTGAAAGACCCGGTTTAGATTCCCGGCCGGGGACGGGTTTTTTTAATTCTCACTGACTCTGTATATTTTATTTCACAAAAATAGAAACATACAAGAATTAAATATTTTATTTACATAGATAAAAAGCCGAAATATAGTACCATTTTTCAAGAAGAAACCAAAATCGCTACTGAAGCAGATTACGAATTATTGTAGAACTGCATAAATTGAAATTTAGAACTGCACAAATAAATTTAGAACTGCACATTTTCTGTACAACTACAGACTAAACAAAAGCCTGGATTCTTGCGTATTGCTAGTAGTTTCGTTCTTATATATTCATATTATCATGTTTTATGTTGTATAAATTCAATTTAACAGTAAAACTGTATTTTGATGATCTATCTCTCAAACAAATGTGAGTGAAATTTAAAATGTGAATGCTGGTTCAATTTCAACTTTCATTGTTGAACTTCTAGGAAAATTCTAACGGTTACTTAACCCTCATATTTCAATGGTTCCTTATAACAAATTCATTTTGATTTGCTGTTGTTTTTGATTTTTCTAATAGAAAGAAACTTCTTTCAAGTTTTATAATATATTTGAAGTTTATTTGTTCCTGCTAATAATAATAATAATAAATCAAATATTTTTACATTCATTATGAAGTCATTTATAATGTTTACTATTACGAAATTGTAAGTTGCAAATGTAAATTAACATAAAGTAATTTAACGGAATACAGATATAAGTTATTGCTTTGTCGTGCGTTCCTGTAAAATAAATAAATAAAAGCGCTACGAACACATGCATCAATCTAATATTATGAAATTTTGATAGAATTCTACATTATCGATAGTCGCCAGATTATTTTAGCAGTTTTCTAACAGATGTCAACGTAATTTGTACCTATTTGCGCATGCTCACAGACAGAATTTTGTACAAAGTCGACGTCGCATCGATGCGCTATCGAGCAATTTTTAGTGTTTATCAACGACCACAGAGGGCAGAGAAGTATATGTTTACCCCGCCATGCCGACACTCCGCGAACTTCCTCTTAACTCGCTCGCGTTCTTTATTGCTGCAGCTTGTTTGCTTTGTCGTGCGTTCGTGTAAAATAAATAAATAAAACCGCTATGAACACATACATCAACCTAATATTATAAATTCTGCATTATCGACAGTCGCATGATTATTTTAACAGTTTTCTAACAGATGTCACCGTAATTCGTATCTATTTGCGCATGCTCACTGAAAAATTCTGTTCCGTGTAATACGTGTTTTGCAGAATTTTGTACAAAATTGTATCATACAGGCCTAAGGTACATGCGCCCTAGGATAGAGTAATTTTGAAATGATTGATATTAACAATGTGTTCTAAGTTCCAAAAGCAATATGAAGTAATTTTTAACTTATTGCAAAATTTTGTGACTGAACTATGTACTTTAGGCAACTATAATTAGAAAAATACTTCAATCTTTACAATAAATTATTAAATATTGTCTTCTTAATTTTTAACTTTGAATACTCACCTCAAACCTAAAGATACTTTAAAATTATATAATACATAGAAATCAATCGAAAAAATTACTAATCATTAAATTAACAATTTTAGTTATTGTTTTAATTTTGTAAATAATTTTCCGGGTATAGTTTCTAAATTTAAAACTAGCCATTTCCAGTCTGATTCATTTAATTAAGTCCAGTATGATCAGAATTGTCAACTAATCTGAGCATTCCCGCTTTCAACATTTAATCTGATCTCAACAAGTTAACATTGGCGCGCTGGAAATCGAATGTCATTAGGACTTATTAGAACTATAAAACAAAATTATGCTGCTGCTAACTAATAATGCAATAGCGATTTATTGCAAAAACACGACTGCATATATAAATACTTGCAAACTAATCTGCTTGTATTGTTTTACAAAAGGTAAATTGTAATGCGTTCCTTCATTAAAGGGCTGAATAATTGTAATTATCAATTACATTAAAACAACACACTAAACTGGAAACCACTCGTTCAAACAAAGCTACTAAATATTTAATTCCTTCCGAACCCTATAATTTTCATCAGCTTTGGCCGCTTTGTAATTCTTTTATTTCGTAATTCATAGAAACAACCCGCTGCCTGTACACCATCAAATATCAGTCAATTCACGAAACCCTAAACCCCGATCGTGTTGCAAAAACCGACGCAGGAGGAGCGCGAGTTTTAGTGATTCGAGAACACGAACCAATGCGATTTTGCAAGGGTGAGGATAGAGTGTGGTGTGCGAAATAATCTAAATTTTGTGTCGTAAAGGGGTGATATACGGTAGTTTATCGCGCCACACATGCAGGTCATTTGCTGACCGATATAACACCATAAATGTTTTTTATTGATTAAAGTACGGAACCTGAAACTGTGCCAAAGTTTTTTAACATTTTATCATAATACTGACCGTGATAAGATATTATTAACGCAACTAAATTTACAGATATTGTTAATTGCGGTTTTTAAATCCTACGCTTTCCTGGCACCGATTATTGAGAAAACTACACGAGTATTTGATCTTTCTTAATGCTTCGCCTTTAAACAGGATTATTCTGAATATCTCACCATGAGAAGTGAAGGGATAATAGTTGTATGATATAGGAATTATGTGTTCTAAGAATTATATGCTTTAAGAATTATACGGGGTAGGAATTATACAAGCTCACGCACACATACCCCCCTGTGACCAAAAATTGTACCAATACGTGTATACATAAATCACATAGGACATGTAAAATGTCAAATCACATTACCAATATTATTGATTAAACGTGTCAATTCTTTTAATAGAGTACAGAGATATTCCCGAAACGTGTTAATAACATAAAATGCCTGACTGATGGATGGCTTGCCAATCCCTGCAAGAAAATTAGGAAAATGTACAGAAAAAGCTTGCGCTCTTGAGGATTAAGCTTTTTCTACGTTGTCATTGCGATAGGTGAGCTCTAGGGTTTATTCAACAGGCAAGGGAAAATGGTATATTAACAGGTAGATTAGGATCAGAAGTCTACATTTTGTAGGTCTATAGAGAACGGAGTGTTCAGTGTTCAGTCATCAAAATCGATTAGCCCTGGAGTAGAGAAAGAGAGAGTGGAAGGGACAGAGAAGGGAAACCTAGCGCACTGTAAATCTGCCAGTGCACACAGCTGTGTGACATACCCGCTTTTATTAAAATAAATATGTGTACACAGCGTTTTACTTTACAAATTTCGCGAATTACAAACGTTATTGAACACAACATGAAAGCTACCGCGTTCCGAAATAATTTACTAATTTTACAAAGTCACTTAATTAAATTAAGTTTAATTTATTTTATTTCCAAGCAAATCGTTAACTTTCTAACTAATATGATTAATAAATTTTTTAAATCATAAACACAAATAACATCCAAACTATTCCCGGCAACGATATTAATTTTAGTTACCGAAGGCCAACATAATTTAAGGTTTATATTCACCATTCAAAGACTAATGTCATATGGTTTTGGTGCAACCACAATTTTTTACATAATAATTATGTGTTTTCGGATGTTGTTAAATGGCACGACCGAAAAGTATTTGATCGCAGGTGGCGTTGGTAAAAAAACTGTTTGTCGTAGATTAACGCGAAGTTACGCGATTACGGATGAAAGTCAAAAGTATCATTATGTTTGCTCGTTCAGAGTACTCCGATTTTCTAACACAAGTTTCCCATCAATTCCTGTACATATTGCTGGTAAAAATAATCTTGCTTCTACGGAAAATTTAGATTCGACGTACAAATGCTTGCCTAAATATAATGTGTAATGTTTTACGATTGGCAAAATAACAGTCTTGTTGAAAGAACGTCTATTCGAAAACGAAATTCTACTTTTAAGTAAGGATTAACTAGTGCATTGACTAGATGTTCCAAGGAGCTGAACGATAATACACATGCATTTCCTAACTTTGCAAAGCCAGTTAACTAAATTGCATGTATTTATTTGCAAGAAAATCGTTAACTTTCAACTAACAAAATTGTTTGACACAATTACGAAAGATAGTCAAAATTGACATTATGTTTGCTCGTTCAGAAAACTTCAATTTTCGAACTCAAAATTTTCCAGCAATTTCTGTATAAATGATTGGTAAAAATATTCATCTTTAACTGCAAAGCAACATTTAGGTTAGACCTACAAATTGTCTCCTATATTTAGACAATTTTATTCTAAGGCCATCCACAGGCAGATTTTTATTGGATCATGGGATACATGTCTTAAGACAGGCAAAATAACAGCCTTCAGTCTTTAAAAGAATATCTACACACAACGAAATTCTATTTTTACGTAAGGATTAACTAACGCACTTACTATACAGGGAATTTTTCTTTTAGTATGCATTGTAGGTACATGTAATTGTCTGTGTATACTTGTAAAAAGAACGCATCAATTACGCCTATTCTGTAGGCAACCAACTATACAGAAAAATAAAATTTTCGAATTTCAAGTTTTTTAAGAAAAACAAATCCATGTGTGGCCAAAACAATCAAATTAAATTATATTACAAAATAAAATTAATCTTTATTTAGTGCCTTATTGCGTTTTTTATACAACCATGTACAGTAAAGACGAAAAAGTGTAAATTTTAATGTGGTATCAGAATGGTAACAGCTTAAGAACAGTGAGAAACTTATTTTCAGGAAAATATCCAGAAAGACCTATTCCTTGTATTCGAACCATACAAACAATTGTTAAAAAATTTAAATCAGAGGGATGCGTAATAATTTCCCATAAAATAAGAACTAAAAGTAATTAAGTTTTAACCGAAGAAATGAAATTAAATATTTTATGCTACGTTGAAAAAGCCCATTGTATCACTACAAGAAATAGGTTCACATTTTAATGTTTCTAACACCTCGGTATTTATAGCAATAAAAGAATTTAAATATAGATCGTACCAATTTTCTAATCACCAACAACCATTCGACGAAGACAAAGAAAAAGAACAATCTTTTGTGAAACGTTCTTAATTTGCTAAATGAGCATGAATACATTTTAAATAAGATAATTTTTAGATGAAGCCACGTTCACAATAAATGGAGAAGTCAATTCACAAAATTTTCGGTGTGTACTATAATTGTTCATCTATCCATTATCCTGCTAATCTTATTCCTTAGATATTAGTCCCACACTGACCGCCATTTACAAAACTTAACTCGCAGTCAATACACTGGGAAAGTTAACGTACGGCTAGAAATAATTGAAAATAATCTTATCGGTCCATATGTTATTGATGGTAATCTCAATACAGCCAAATTTTTAGAGCTATTAAGGAACGACATCATTGCGGCAATAGAAAACTTAAACATCGACGACCCGTGGTTTCAGATCCGCATGCTACGAATGCTATAAAAAACTTTCTAAAGGACAGGTTTCCAGGACGTTGGATAGGGAGATTCGGTCCCGTACCGTGGCCCCAGCGTTCTGCAGATTTGTCGCCCAATGACTTCTTTGCTTGGAGATACCCGAAATCAAAAATTTATACAAATATTCCAATACAAAATATTAATGAATTAAAAGATCGCATACGTACCGAATACAATAGCTTGAATCCTGACTTTCATGCGAATGCCGTACATGCTTGTCAACACCGTTTAGGTTATTGTTTAGAAGTACAAGGTGGCCATTTTGAATACTTGTTGTAACTGCTGTTTTTATTTTCATTTCCGTTTTCTGTTATTGATATTTAATGTTTTACAATAATAATCGACGTTGTTGTTCCACTCCTTCCGATTTACCTATTTATAAACACCGCATCGAACATAACCTTCATAGTAAAATAATTTGCAACTACAGTGACGTTTCTGTATGCTTCTGCTTTTTTAGTTTTCTGTATAGTTGGTTGCCTAAATAATAGGCGTAGTTGATACGTTCTTTTTACAAGTATACACAGACAATTACATGTACAATGTATACTAAAAAGAAAAATTCCCTGTATATTCCTAGGAGCCGTACGATTATGCACAAGCATTTGCCAATTTTACAAAGCCAATTTACTAAATTAAATTGCATGTATTTATTTGCTAGAAAATCATTAACCTTCTTAACTTATATGATCAAAAAACTTACTGACATTTAAACCATAAACACAAATAACATGGCCTACATAATTTACAGGATTTATTCACAATTCAAAGACGAATTTCATATGATTGTACTACTACCACAAAGTTTTTACGTAATAATTATGCTGAACTTAACAAAGATTTTTAGAATGTTGTTGAATAGCATGATAGAAACTATTAATTAATTATAATAAAATAATTAGAAATATCGTTAATAATTAATAACATAACATAGAAACCATAAAACAGCATTTACATGCTAGTTGAGGAAATTT
The DNA here is from genome assembly GCA_014611495.1 of Limonius californicus. Classification (NCBI taxonomy): domain Eukaryota; kingdom Metazoa; phylum Arthropoda; class Insecta; order Coleoptera; family Elateridae; genus Limonius; species Limonius californicus. Next base: position 36,177 of record JABXWE010003881.1, read on the forward strand.
AAATAAATACAGAACTGAATCCAGTTGAAAACCGAAAAAACAATTCGACATACGAGCGGAAGTGCTTGGGAGTCATTATTCGAAGGGCAGAATGCGAGACATTTCTCACATTGCCTAAATGCGGAGGCATTTTGGATTCGAGTGAATATCTCGATTATTAAAATCATTCGAATAGTAATCACTCGATTATTGAAATCATTTTATTCGAGTTATATAATTAATCTATATTAACGGAATGTGCAATTTTGTTAATTATATAATAATTCCAAAACACTTTGTAAATTACTTTTAACTGGAGAGTTTTCATGCAAGTCTTGATGCTGCAAATAGATCTGCATAAAGAAACTAAGAGTTTAATAATGACTTCTAAATCATGATGTGCAATTTTCTCGTTTACAAGGTGCATGTGAAATATTACATTACTGTGCGGTGCCTTACAACTATAAATTATAAAGTATTTTCAGATTTGTAACATTTCTGTTTTGATATAAATTCAGGCTGGTATTAGAGGGACATCCTATGTCTAAATCCACACAAATAAGGTTTATCTAAAAACGAAATATGCAGCTTTGGATGGTATCATACGGCCTCATGTTCTTCCCAAAACTTACATATTTACCCTGATTCTCGTCGACTACCTTATACACCTTCTTCCACTACGATCGTATCTACCGTGCTATTTTATCATGGGGCACCTGCATCCTCTTTAGCATTTTTAAATCTTTTATCGATGCCCCATTTCGCACTGGCTCATCGACGTTTCAAGTAACTAATTTAGTACATCCGCGGAAAGGAACATTCCGACTTAGACAAATAACGGTTGTTGAAAATTCAAACATCGTGCCGTAAAGCAGAACGTAAATTGTTCAAATTAAAATAATGGATTTTAACGAAGTTAATGTTAACATCATATATCTTTCGGATGCGGGATATGTGAAAAACGCAAATTAATTAAAACGCATTGGAACACATTTTTATGGCCTGCAGTCAAATACAAAAATAAATGGGCGGCTATTTTGGACAGAAAAATTGGGCTGTTCAATCGAATTTGGTCAACTAATGACCTGAATATAAAATTGTAGCAATTTGAACACGATTACTGGAACGCTTATCTAGTAATACATAAACAGAAAATCCATTTAGCTAATTACACGTTGAACGATAAACTACTTATTGATATTAACGCTGGACGCAGTCTTTTAGTATTAATTTTAATTATTGAACTGCTTATTATTAAAATAATAGTAATAATAATAATTAGGGCCGTAATAGTCAGGTTAGGCGTTGATAGTAAGAATTAATGTGTTGATTCGTTAATTTTAAAATGTTTTTTATAATATAAGATGTTTGTCGATTTTCTGCACATTAAAGATTATCAATAAAGTTTCTGTTTGAAATATTTTCTCTTCTTCTTCTTTTTCTTCTTCTTCTTCTTCGTCTTTCATTGTAGGTATTGCAACATGTTCCATCAACCTACTTTTTTATAATAAAACTGCGTATCGTTCGAATTTGCATGGTAAAGTAGGATATCTACAAAATATCTATTCCCTCTTCTTCTTCTTTTGTTTCTTCTTCTTTTATTATGAGTATTGCAACCTGCTTCTTCACTCTACGTTTTAATAATAAAAGCGTTCCTCGTTTGAAGTGCATAGTGAAATAGACTTTTCATAAAATTTCTAGATGAAATATTTTATCATCGTCTAATTTTCTCGTTATAAGTATTGCAAACTGTTCTTTCCCCTTACTTTGATTGATTTTGCATGTTAAAGTAGATTATCCTTAAAACATCTATGTCCTCTTCTTCTTCTTCGTCTTTTTTTTTTCTTCATCTTCTTTTACTTCTTCTTTTATTATAGTAATGCAATCTGTTTCTTAACTCTACTTTTTAATAATAAAACTGTCCATCGTTTGAATTGCACATTGAAGTAGACTTTTCATAAAATTTCTATATGAAATATGTCATCATCTTCTTCTTTCGTCATAGGTATTGCAACCAGTTTTTTCACTTTACTTTTTCATAATAAAACTGTGTATCGTTTGATGTTGCATGCTAAAGTGGATTATCCATAAAACATCTATGGCCTCTTCTTCTTCTTCTTCTTCTTTTTCTTCTTCTTTTTCTTCTTCTTCTTCTTGTTTGACTTCTTCTTTTATTATAGTATTGCAACCTGTTTCTTCACTCTACTTTTTAATAATAAAACTGTCCATCGCTTCATAAAATTTCTATATGAAATATTTCATCATCTTATTCTTTCGTTATAAATATGGCAAGCTGTTTTTCACTGTACTTTTTCGTAATAATCCTGTGTATCGTTTGAATTTGCATACTCAAATTTGTTTATTATAAGTACTGTAACCTGTTTCTTAACACTACTTAATAAAAATAAAAGTGTTCGTCATTTGAATTGCATAGTGGAGTAAACTTTTCATAAAATTTGTATATGGAATATTTTATTATCTCCTTCTTCATTCGTTATAGGTATTGCAACCAGTTTTTTCACTGTACTTTTTCATAATAAAACTGTGTATCGTTTGATTTTGCATGCTAAAGTAGATTATCCATAAAACATCTATGTCCTCTTCTTCTTCTTCTTCTTTTTTTTTTCTTCGTCTTCTTTGTTTCTTAACTCGACTTTTTAATAATAAAACTGTCCATCGTTTGAATTGAATATTGAAGTAGGTAGACTTTTCATAAAATTTCTATATAAAATATTTCATCATCTTCTTCTTTCGTCATAGGTACTGCAACCAATTTTTTCACTGTACTTTTTCATAATAAAACTGTGTATCGTTTGATTTTGCATGCTAAAGTGGATTATCCATAAAACATCTATGGGCTCTTTTTCTTCTTCTTTTTCTTCTTCTTCTTCTTCTTGTTTGACTTCTTCTTTTATTATAGTATTGCAACCTGTCTGGTATAACCAGAAGTAACGCAAACTTCTGATTTTTAAATCGATAGCACTATATCTATTTTCTAATTAGGTTTAAAATAATGCCTAATGTGTATAATTCTACTAGAAAGCCATTTCTACAAAAAATCACAACCCTTAAAGCCATTTATTTACAGTTTGCTCCATATGAAGTACTAACTAAATGTGATGACATGTAATAAACTTGATAGGAGGTCCCATCCGTTTATGGTACTCCTGTAGTACTCCTTCTACTTAGGGTGCTGCTAACGGACCACGAGCCATCTTCTATTTAGGCGTCTTGCGGGTAGGTGGTCGTTAGATAACTGCTGGACTAGTTCATTGTTGTGTGCCTGGAAATTCCTGTATTAGATCCCTCCAAATCTATGGATTTCATAGACTACGAATGGGATAGCGAGGTCTTAATGTATCGTTGGATTGGAAACGTACCAAGGCACATTCACCAGAGTGTGGAGTGTTTCAGATTGTTGGATAGTTTTTATCCAGATAGGTTTGTCGCATCCCCACAGCTATACTTCAACATTGTTTTGCAATGTAATATGCTCAGTTTCGTATGAAATGCACCACCCTTTAAAAATAAAGCTGTGTATTTGAAAATTTGCTAAAATAATGTTTTATTATCACTACTTCCATTAAAAAAATAAAGTGGTTGTGGTGTTCATCTATTGTCTCTCATCAACTTGTTGCTTAGAAACAAAACAATATCTAGTAAACATTACTTAGTTGTTTCGAGATTTTGTTACATTTTGTGATAGAATTAATGTTTTAAAGTGTCTCCAGTAAGGCAACGTAGAAATTTTAACCACATTTCCGATTTTGATAGAGGTCGAATTATCGGATTGAAAGAAGCTGGACTTTTTTTTCGTGAAATTTGTAGAAGGGTAAATCGGGACCACACTACAGTTGCACGAATATGGTCTGCTTGGTCAGAAGAAGGCATTCAGCGTCATGGTCCAGCTGGTAGACCTCCACGTAGCAGCAATGTTCGTGCTTCGAAGAATGACAAACGATACCGCTTTCACAACACAAGGTCTATTGCTGTAGACTGAATGCTAGCTCTTCACCGCCGCGTATCAGTGGCAACAATTTACAGAAGAATCTCTTCTTTTGGATTGCGATCCTACCGTCCATTCCAACGGCTCCCTTTAACTCCCGCATATCACAAGGCTGTTAGGCTAGCTTGGTGTCAACAGCGGCAGCATTGAAATCAGCAATGGAACGACATTGTATTCAGTGACGAATTACGATTTTGTTGTGGGCAAATGACGGCCTTAGGAAGGTACGTCGATATCGAGGAGAAAGACGAAATCTAGAGTTTGTTGAAAGACGCCATACAATTTTAACACCTGGAGTTATGGTTTGGGGTGCGACTTGTTTCGATAGAAGATCACCTCTTGTGTTCGTCCCAGGCACTTTAAATGCTCATCGCTATATTCATAATGTCCTGGAAACGGTGTTAGTACCATTCATGCAGACGTTGCCAAACGGTATTTTCCAACAGGATACCGCGCGTCCACACACTGCAAACATTACCAGAACGTACCTCGAACAAACACAATTACAAATGTTGCCCTGGCCTGCACGATCACCAGACTTATCGCCGATCGAACATCTTTGGTACATGATGGGCTGGCAACTAAGATTATTGCCAGAGCTCCTAACAACTTAGACGAGCTGAGACACCAACTTGAGGTTATATGGAGCGAGATACCCCAGGAGAACATAGACCACTTGATAGAAAGCATGCCACGACGAGTAAATGCTTGCGTTGCTCTTCATGGCGATGTTACACATTATTAATTTTGTTTTCGTTGTTGTTATTGTTTTCTTATAATTGTTAACCTTTTTTTATGAAAACCTGATCATTTCATAAGCAATATTAAAACATTATTTTAGCAAAGTTTCAAACCCATTGCTTCATTTTTAATGGGTGGTGCATTTCATATGAAACGAAGTGGCCAAAAAATACATGTTACTTCGACTTCTCGTACCATTTTTTTTTAGTTCATGAACTTGTTGGTGCATTTTAAATTTTTTGCCAAAAATATTAGAAAAATATTACGGTAAAGTTTAGAAATAGCAATATATTACAATTACCATACTTCAATCTTTATATAATAATACAGATGTAGAAAAGTAATTTTGCGTTTCTTCTTCTAAATTATACAATAAAATCAGTCGATTAAAGATAAGAATTTTTATTTGAAAACAAGCTTATCACTTTGTTTATTAAAAATTATGTTATCAATATAATTTTTTTAGCTGTTCCTAGAAAACATGTGGAAAAAGACTTATTTAAAAAATTACGTATTCTATTCATCATGCGTGTTTGTTCCATGGACAACAGTACCGTGTGTGATTAATACTGAATATGGGGCCTGTTTACGCTTGGCTCAAATTCTATGTTTAGAACGCGTCCTCCCACCTCCCTCCTTCATTCGTTTTCATGCTACTACGGTTTCCCACCCGTTTGAAAACTGTGCCAACATCAAACTGGCTTGCGCTTTAATTAAACTTTGAAAGATAAATTAAAAATATAAAAATAAATATGAAAATATTAAAAAATATTCTTGAGACTGGTTTGATATGGTACTGCCAAGGTTCCTTGGCTCGTTGTAGCCTGTCGCTACTGGCCATATTCTTATAACAATAGCAGAATTGGGTGAGATGCTGTGTTTGTATCTACGTTTAGTGATCTGATTAGAATAGAACATTTTCTTGTTCTACTGAAAAAGTCATTTGCATTCTGGTTTAGTGATCTGATCTATGACACTGATTATTAGTCTTAGCCGCAAATACGCATCAAGAATAGAAACATATACATGTAATGAGCGTCAGTATTTAAAATCAATATTTACTGTTTAACCAAACGCGCTGAGTCTCTATTCCAGCTGAGTGTATGCAGCACCGTTTGATGTAGATGATAATCAGTAGCAGGAGAAACAAAATAGTGATAATTAATTGGATATGGCAAAAAGCTGAACCCTTGTTTGTCGTGAAAATGAAAACAAAGAGAATTGAAATATTTAGTCAAAAACAAATTAAAATTCCGTTCGACGAAGAAATCGCTGTATAAACCGAATAAATAAAAAACCTACATACACATGTTAAGTAATTCCTAAAATTTATGTAACTCACTTGTTTTGCTGAAATTTAATTATTAATTAATTAAAAATGCAGTACTGTCAGAAACATAAGTTTCTAAATAGAACTTTTCCCAAAGGTTTAAATGTTAACTAAGCTACGCTTCAACTTTACGAAACAAGCTTGAAAGTTCAGCCAGAATTTTAGTATATTTGGTTGATTATACGTATTATTCAACCATAATCTAATATAAATACCACAAGATTGGAGGTAAGAATTTCAACAAGCCGTAATAAAAAATGTGCTGGCAAAATAAACATAACATCCTGAGAAGTTTGCAATATGACGTCACTTGAAACTCTAAAAACATGCATTTTGAATTTTTAACACAAACTTATTAAAGTCGGCAGTAGGCGAGTTTATTTCACAGTTCGTAAACCCCATTTAGTATAACAGAGTAGTAAAAATTATGTTGCATCCTTAAATGGAGGCGGAAAAAGAAACAGTTTTTGAAATTTATAATTTAGTTTCGAAAAGCGCATACGTCTAAGCCGTTTTCCGTGTTCGAGGCGATTATAATGCAAGTTATGTATTCAATAACCAAGCGTCAACACAATGAACACATTTTATCAACACGGTAAGTCAATATTGGTATTTCGACTTGCCATAGCGCAGACTACGAAAATTGAATTTTAATCCTCGCGGTGCATAACCGTGCATTAAAACAATACAGAGGAGAGAGGCAGCAGTTAGCCGAACATATGCCACTATCACAATTAGGCAAATGAAGTAGGTCTACTCCCACATTAATAATTTATTCGTACAAAAGCTGGCAGTTGATAAAATTCAGCACGCAACCGCAATTTAACCAAGTAAAGTAAGCACCTCGAATTTAGCCACCCTTAACATCCATAGTCATGTTTTCTTATATATTTAAATTTATAATATAAACCAGTTGCGTTTTAAAGCCACTTCATAAATAAATATGTGGAAAGTGTTTAGGAGTATTACCTGGGCACATTTCACCACTTTTAATGGGTTGCTTTACGGCTAATGAGATTGTAGATGTGCGTCTTAAATGTTTATTATAATAAACACTTAACATAGCAAAAACTTGGATAATGAGTACTTTAACGACAATTCCCGCCCAAGCTTGCTAGGAATAACCCATCAATACTTACAATTTTTTATGAAAGTGCACTTACATCCAGCGTGGCAGTTAAGATCTAGATATAGGGGACTTACAGCTTTAGATTGTAATGTTTCAGATCCATCTCCTTAACCGAATTAATAAAAGTCTATATATTTGAAAAAATTTTAATAAAGTGCACTTACATCCAGCTTGGCAGTTAAAATCTAGATATAGAAGTTTTAGACTGCAATGTTTCAGATCCATTTCCTTAAACGGATTAATAATAGTCTATATACTTGTTTATTTTTAATGAAGTGCACTTACATCCAGCTTGGCAGTTAAAATCTAGATGTAGGGAACTTACAGCTTTGGACTGCAATGTTTGAGATCCATTTCCTTAAACGAATTAATAATAGTCTACATACTTGGTTATAATGAGACCATTGGGATTGCTAGTATTAGTTTCGTATCTCCTTTAAACATAAGACTCGAAAAACCTAAAACATCATTTTATTATCGTCGGAAACAATTTTCACATTTAAAATGTGAAAGTCTTAAAATAACCAATATATATCATATACAATCAAATACATGCATAAGTGTACAAACATGGTTTAATTAAGATATTTTAGTTGTTTCCTTTATCGCAGATGCAGCAGAAATATTGGTCCTCTGAGACCTCGTTTTACAAACTGTCGGTCCATGGGTACGTGTATGTGCGCGCGCGTGTGTGTGTGTATGCGCGTGTATGTGTGTGTGATAACTTCTTTGGCAAATTTTTTTGCAAAAACAAATCTCATCATCATCATCATCAGATATATCATCCATCCTCGAATGTAAGCATCCCCTAGATTTCTCCATTCTTGTCGAGCTTGTGCTCTCTGCATCCAATTGTAACCTGCATTTCATTTCACGTCGTCTGTCCATCTGGCTGGCGGGCGTCCTACACTTCGTTTTTGACTTCGTGGTCTCCATTCTATTAGTCTTCGTGTCCAACGGTTGTCTTGCATCCTGGCGATGTGTCCAGCACAATTCCATCTCAGCTTGCACATACGTTGTACCACATCTGTTACTTTTGTTGTTCTTCTGATTTCCACATTTCTTATTCGATCTCGAAGTGTAATGCCCAGGATTCTTCCTTCTATCGCTCTCTGTGCAATTCTTAGTCGTTATAATGTAGTGTTATTAAGGACCTAAGTTTCTTTTCCATACGTAAGTGTATCTGTATTGGTCGAAGGTTCGGGCTTTAAGTGTATTTGGTATTTGTGAATTGAAGACATTTTGTAGTTTGCCGAGACTTACCCACGCTAACAATATTCTTCTTTAGAGATCTGCTTTAATATCATTTTTTGTAATTTCTATTTTCGGTCCTAGTTATGTATGACTCCACTCTTTTTATTTCTTGATCTTCTATTAACAGGTTCTCTTGAACTTCATTTTCCAAGCGTTGGTTTGTCATTTTGTTTTGGCATGTTCATTTTCAATCCTATCATTTTTGATTTTGAGTTCAATTCATTCAACATTCGTTATAATTCTTCTCGGTCTTTATTTATCAAAATTATGTCGTCGGCAAAGCGTAGATGGTTTTAATTTTCTCCGTCTATTGGAATTTCTTTACTGTGCCATTTTAGTTCTTTAAACATGTCTTCTAACGTGAGTGTGAAGAGCTTAGGTGATATAGAGTCTCCTTGACGCACTTCTCTCTTAATTTTGTTTGTTTTGTCTTTTAAAAGTATTTGAAATATTGCATTTTGGTATATGTGTTGTATTAGCGTCGTGTATCTGTGGTCCACTCTACTATTACTTAATGCGTTCAGCATTGCCCAGGTCTCTATGGAGTCGAACGCTTTTTCGTAGTCTACGAACGCTATCCATATTGTTAAATTGTATTCGTTCATTCATTTGTTATAAAGTGTCTCTAGCACTGGTGTTCCTCCATGTTTGAGCATTTCTACTATTATTTTGTCTTAGCCCGGTGCGCGTCCATTTGCCATTTTCTTTAACGTATTAACTATTTCGTCTGTTGTTATTTCTGGGATCTCCTTTGATTTACAACCATACGTCTATCTTTGTCTGCTTCGTCTAGCGGTGGCTGTTTTACTATCGTATAGGGACGGATAGAAGCCTTCTATATTTTTATTTATTGGTTCTGTTTGCATTATTATTTCGTTTCTTTCATTTTTCAGTTTAGTTGTGTTAAGGTTTACCTCTGCTGTTGATTTTATGAATTTTTTTAACTCATCCTTCCAGTAGTTCTTTGACTTTTTGGTTGTTGTAGTTTCGTATATGTGCTCTTACCTTTTTCCTTATTGTCTTGTTTAGTTCGGTTATTTGTTTAGCGTTTCTTCTATCTTCGGGTTTTAAATGTCTTCTTGTTTCAATTCAATCTAGGGTTTCTTTGGTGATTCTATGTCGCTTCTGCTTTTGCGTCTTTGCTATAGCTTCAGACGTTCCACTATATGTTTTGTTATTTTTGTATTTAAAGTATTCGAGGTTTCGTTGTTGTATACATTAAGATTTTCTTGTAGTTTGGTAAAGGGATTTCTTTGATTTAAGTACTTCTACGTCTATTTCATTGAGCTACTTCCTTTCACTTTTTATATTTATGTAGACTTTTGCTCTTACCATGCGGTGGTCACACTGCATTTACGATGTTAAGTACATTTGTATCTAAGATTATATTCTTATTGTTACTCAATATTAAATCTATTTCGTTCCTAGTTACCATATCTGGGCTTTGAAAAATCCATCATCCCTTTTTATATTTCTCAAAGTATGTATTCATAATATAGCAGTTGTTTTCCAATCCATAGTTTATGAGCCTGTTGCCTCTATTGTTTCTGATACCTAAACCAAAAGGTCCTATCCCTATTTCGTCATCTGCTTCTCGTATATCAATCTTTGCGTTGACCTCTACTACTATGAGTGTGTATTTCCATATATCCTTTTTTGTGGCTAAATTTATATCTTCATAAACTTTTTCTACTTCTTCTTCTTCATAGTCTGTAGTTGGAGCATATGCCTGTATTATTTTAAGATGATGTTGTTTGTTTATTTTAATACTTATCCTAATCACCCTTTCTAATATAGCTTTGTATTTTATTACCTAATCCGCTATATTCTTGTTTATCAAGAGCCCGACTCCTCCTACTTTTCTGTCTTCATTTCCTTTATGGCGTTATGCACGCCTCTCTGGCTGTCCTCACTTCAGAGAGTCCTATGATGCTCCATTTGGCTTTCTTAGTTCTATCTCCAATTCCTGTAGTTTGTATTCTGTTGCTAGTGATCATATATTATATGTGGATACATAGAGCATGCTTCTTAGTGTTTTCTTTCATGTGATATTCTTTATCGCGGCTCATCCATAGTTCCGTTTTTTCCGTTCTTAAATTTTCGAGACCATTCCTTCACAGTTGGGTACGCAATACATGCATTTCCATACACTGCTTGCATTCGCGTATAAATCTGCAACGGCTGCACACCCTCAGCGCTTAAAAATTGTAGGACCGCACGCTAATCAAACTTGGACGGATTTTCAACAAACGTCATTTCAAAATCGAAGTTTTAAAAGTAAAATATAATTCAAACGCCAGAAACTTATTAATATGTTGCTTACAAACACTACTAACATTAACAAAAGTCATTTGAATTATTGAATTTGTTTTCAAGGCTAAATTTATCAAAGATGGGTTTCAGTTGAACAAGCCTCGTATATTGGGTAGGAATATAATAATTGGATAAATTGTAAAACCTTCAGACTGTATGTTAAATTGTTTATCCTTTCCACATTGAGAGGATTACCAATAACAATACTCACTACTTTATTTTATTGCAAAGCAATTAGATAGCTCAATACCTTGCAATGTGTGTTTTGGGTTGCCCAGTTTTCGAATGGTAGGCTCGTACTCTCTGGTGGATCACTTTCTATTTTGAACTTTAAACTTGAATGTGTTTAACATGATTGGAATAGAAAAAGTATAAATGCTATAATTATAAGAAAATTCGTATTAGTAACACAGTTATTATGAAAACAATTAAACATTATGTTAGATTTATTATAAATTATCAGTTATAAGAGCTATAATTCAATATCAATCAAGACAACTACGTATGACAACTCTGTCAGAACATCGATGACGGTTTTCTGGTATCACCCAAGTCCGTTATATTATTCAAATGTTCCGCTAAACGTATGTGTCTTCTTTATATATAACTAAAAAGCAAATTCGCTATCACAAAAAAAAATATTATCTTCCATATTCTGAAAACATACAAAATCCATACAAGTGAACGAGTCCATTAAGGGTTTTTAGGGGTGTCTAGTTACATAGTCGAATAATTATTCTATGACAGAGTATAAAACAGCGTTGCGGAAACAACTAAACGAAAAAGGTATTTCACCTCTTTTAACGACGTTCCTTATGTTTAATGAGCTTTTAGATATACACCTTTCATTCGTTATAATCAGTCATGAGCCGAGGAGAAGCTAAGAAAAGTGAAATTTTCTTCTAAACCTTAAAAAACGAAGGCAATAAAAGCGGTTCTATAAATTTATAAGGTTTACACAACTTATAGGACCACATCCGAGATATAAAAGTTCGTTCCTGACTCCATAGGTTATTCCATTTTCCACCCTCTTTGCTTCCTCTACAATTCTGCAACGCTTTATAGCGGGGATAAGAGTTTCGATAGATATGTCAGTGATAAACTGCATTCATATCCTTTCAGAAATGTCACAACAGAGTCCGTTTTCGGTCAAGCTATTTGAATAAAATACCAAATTGTTGTTATTTCAAAACCCGAGAAAGGTCATATTCACTTCTGTGCAATGCATTTGACTGTTTTAGTTCTGTGTTACTTTTATAATCACTGCCATCGATACATCATTTTCACCTTCTTGTATGAATGAATTTGATGTTAATCTACGAACGTAGAACTTCAAAAGAAATAAGTTTTAATAAAAAATGTGAAACTGTTAGCGCCACCTAGTGTTTATAAGGTGTCCTCTTTGGAGAGATTTATGCCTTCATCCCCAGAGTAAAATATAAAACTACAACAATTACTTCTAACATAATAAATAAAAAGAGGACACAATACAGTTTGAAAACACACCATTTTAAATTATGGTTTACTGTGAAAAATACCTTTTATTAGAATGTTTAATGTATTAATTATTAGTATTATATTAACCTAAATAAAACAAATAAAATGTCTATACATGCTACATAACAAACTTAATAGCCAAATCAATTATTGACTCAATTTCTTTAGTGTCCAACGAGACACAGAGTACCTACCGAGTAAATCCGCTATAGTTTTATACAAAGTGGTCCAACAGTGCCAGAATTGGCGGAGGCGCTTTAATGTTGTAATCATCAAAATATTTTATTACACAGAGTTATGGACAACTAAAATTCCCACATTTTAAAAATATTTTTAATTGTACGGGGTTCTCCATAGAAAAGTGCCACGCCTAACTTATACTTGTTTTAATGGAAATTCCTGTATATTTTTCACTCTATCGCAATGGAGGATTTAAATAGTATGCGATTGTGGATGTCTGATCTAATATCGTAAATATTCAGAATACTCATTCATTAGAAAATACAGCAAGATGATTTTGTAAAAATAAGTCTATCTATTTGAATTTTGATATTATAAGTCGATCGCATACCAAAGTACTGCTGGTACCATTTAAACGGTCACTAAAGTTAAGCAACGGTCTCTCGCTCATCCCATCTAAGACTGAAATGGTACTTTTTACCAAAAACGGAAAATAGATTACTTTAGGGCACTCCTAATGTACGAAGAGCCTCTGGCACTTAAGCAGGAGGTCAAGTACTTAAGGGTAACCCTAGATAGTACATTAAACTGGAAGTCGTACATCGGCAAAATACGAAAAGGCCCATAGCGACCTTTTGGCAGCTGCGCCGGGTAATCAGGTAATCAGTACCTAGAGTACAATATGATTCGGTAGTCTTGTGGCCGAGTGTGCAACGACCACTATCGCCCTGAGGCTGTCAAAGATCCAGAGACTGGCCTGCTTAGGAATCACCGGAGCAATTAGGACAACCCCAACGGCCGCAATAGGCCTGCTAGGTCTGCCAACTCTTTCTATTTGGATAAGGAAAGAGGTCATGGCGGCCCACCTCAGAAATTGGGAGAGCGGATACTAGCAAGACAAAGAAGCTATGATAGGTCACGCAAATATCTCCAAGATGGCGAAACGAACTTCCTTTTTCTGCTTGGAATATGATATAAACGAAGGACCCATTGAGGCTGGAAAGCAAATACTCTCTCACAATCTCTGAGAAGGAAGTGTGAGAGCAGAACAAGGTACATCTCCTACAAGGCTCCCTAGTCTGCCAGTCGCGTGTAGCTAGCAGAGAGTGGGCGGGAGCCGGAGTTTACCTGGAGAACCAGGGGGTACAAGAGAGTTTCGCACTTGGGAGGTATACCACGGTTTTCCAGGCAGAAGTCTATGCCATTGTGGTGGTGGCCAAGGAGGAAGAGTAGTAGAGCAAATGGTATACATCTACTGCGACAGCCAAGTGGCGCTCAAAGCCATCTGCTCACCCAGGTCGAAGCCAGCCCTCGTCCAGCAATGTGTAGACGCTCTTGAAGAACTCGCAAGGCTGAAAGAAGTATAATTGGTCTAAGTACCGGGACACTGTCGAATCCCTGGCAACGAGAAGTCAACAGGTCACGTCATCCCTAATCGAGTGAGCACACGTGAGGCTGAAGGATGAATGAAGGAGACTCAGGGGATGTAGACAGACAAAACTCTTTATAGCCGGACTGGGAAAATCTAAAGTGGTCTGGTTATTGGGCAAAAGCCTACGGACTCTTAATCTATTGACAAGGGTCCTCACAGGCCATTGTAAGCTAGAAGACACATACAACTCACTATGTCAGGCTTGCGAAGCGCATAAGGAAATCACCTTCCACTTTTTAGGAGAATGCGAGGCGCGAATGCGACTGAGACATAAAGTTATCGGGGCAGCGACGCCTCACAATGCAGATTTAAGTTCCCTCCCATGGACGGACATTCTGGTATTCATTAGAATGTCAGGAAGGTTTGCTCACAGAGTAGCAGTGGAGGTAGGCTACAAAGAGAGAGGGAGAGCGAGAGAGAGAGAGAGAGAGAGCGAGAGAGAGAGAGAGAGCGCGCGAGAGAGAGAGCGAGAGAGAGAGAGAGAGAGAGTAGTCATGATTTAGGGGATGCCAGTGGTTAGTAAAAGGGTCCATAGACACCTACTTGCTGGACATCTCTGCCCCTCCCATAATTTACTACTACTACGACTAAGCAACGTAAGGTCGAGTCGTTGCTAGAATGGGTTTAGTGGTAGGAACAACAGCAACCGGCTGTGCTGCGGAGGGCACGAAATGCCGTCGGTCCCGGTTACCGCTACGGTGGTAGTAGTTAGGTTAAGTCAGAATCGCTAGCGTAACCTGGAAACTCTAAGATTAGGTTCCACCATACGAATTAGTATTATTATTTGATATTATGTTTATATTCAATTTAGAGTTGTCTAATTAAAATTTATAGTTGTTATTTTCGTTATATTTTCTAATGCAATTTTATATTCATCTAAATTTACTGGAAGAGTTTACTTTACTTATTCTTTTCTAATCAATACAGTTCATTGTGTATTTTCAGATGTTTTCGATACGAGTTGCCTGTGGCAAACACAATACTTGTTAGTACTTAGCCATACAGTTTATAGCACTTACTACAGTTATTCCATACGTTAAGGTAGTTAGCTAAAAAATATATAAAATTGGATTCACTTAAAATAATGCACGTTAAACATACATAATGTTCTTTTTACATTAAAACATGCTTCCAACACACGGAAAATGGAGATTTATAAACCAATATAACCTAATATAAAGGATTGATGACTATGAAAGAGTAGATCAACAACCCCCCTTATGGGGGAGGCCCTTGCCCAACAACGGGATGATGCGGGCTAATTAAAAAAAAAGAAAACGTTTGAAAACAATTTAGTATTGATGCATTCTACCGTTGGATTGATCTTGCGCAAACGACTTCTAACCTAACTTTTGAATTTCTACCATTCGTTGCAAAAGTTTTCTCGACTATTCTTCATGTGCTCCCTTACTGTACATATGGGTACATATGGGAGGGGGGGGGGGGGTAACGAAATGCGACGACACTGATTAACCACATGTTCTTGGGACCAAAGTAGGACTACTTAACCTCATACAGTGTCAGGTTGCAAAACTCTTAAATTTTAAAAACTAACAAAACTAATTCGACAAACAATCGATTTATGCCAAATTCCATAATTGAAATTTGGTCCATAAAGGTTAATTTTTGACATACTTTGATTATTGTCAGTATGATCAAACTGCCCGAAATATCACCACCGATTTAGCCGACTGATTATATAATATTTCATAAAAACCATAGGTTTAAAACAAAATTTACTCTTTAAATTTTTATATTTGGCAAAGTTGCCACAAAAAAATAAAATACAAATCGCTATATGCGCCTACGCAACTAGAACAACAATATAAACACTTCTGTAATTGTAAAATAAATTGATAGTTGTTAGAAAAACTGTATAAAAATCATAATCCTAAACAGAATCATTTATTTAGATGTCTGAGATCAATAAATGATAGAAGTTATAGAAGTAGAGTCTATTTTTAAAAAATATTAGGGATTCCTTAAGACTGTTAAAAAAATATAATTTATTTAAAGCACAATAATAATATTTCCGTCACTTTATTATGGTAATAATAACCAAACTAACATTTAGTTAGGCTTAACGCATTTCCGGGACAGCCCGAATGCATATTATTTTATATAAATATGAATTTATTTCAAGACCCTTGTTTGCTATATTCGTTTAGTATTTTTTTTGTTCACTGTGTTGTATTAATTTGTTATTTTGGGGAAATTATTTTTCTAGTTTCTATTTATTAGCGTTAACATATTGTAGGAATATATTTTTTCCCAATGATAAGCCACTAGTTTCACTAGATCAATGTTATTTAAGATTGTGATATAACAAAACTCTATTTTGATATTTCGCAAAATTTGCTCTCATACTCTGCAGATTGTGCCGGAGCAATAAATCAAAACATCTAAACACTAAACTTGTGTGTATTATAAACAGCTTTCACGTGAATTATGTACCCATAACGAGACCATATAGCTGTAAAACCACAAAATATTAGAATTAGCTTAATATATACTTTCGGTATTAAGATTTTTCTTTTTAAGGTATTCCCCTAAAGAGCAACTTTTGATACATACTGTAGCTAAAATTATTAAGTATAATGGTTGCCCGTACATATTCAGTGACATCAAAATCATATTCATTGTTTATCTATTACCGAATCAATTAATATTTCGCGTGGCTAATATACACCTTATATAAATACATAAATATGCTATAAGAAACAAATAAATATTAATTTTACCTGCCGGGTTGCCCAGAAAACATGTAAATAATCAATGTCAGTGGTATGTTAAATAGAACACCCTATATATTATAATTTACTCTAATATTTAATTTTGTTTTACATACAGTAGTGTAATATACCAAGGGATTCGAATCATAAATAAATTTTAAAAAAGGTTAGTCCCTGAAGAATGTGAAATTCGGTCTGCCGAATGCAACTCTGCGATCTCACTTTGTGTATTTATTATGTTACCAGTTCAAATATAAAAATTTGATAACATTTCCAGCAACATCGGGAACAACAATTATAATCTGTTGATATCTGTGAATACACGTTTAAAATTGGGGGTAACCACAATATTGTTGAAACCCGATATCTTGCTATGTAACGATCTTCTGTCCTATGCCTGGACTGCGCAATTTAGAGTACCACAGACATAGAGGATCTACAGTATAGTGTGGGGTCCGAACCACTTCTACTCCTGAGAAGATTTACTACGTGGGCGCTGAACTACGGGAAGTGTAATCACTTCTACTCCAGAGAAGATCTACTAGACAGAATGCCTAGCTGGGTTGCCATTGCCTTGCGGGGGAAAACTACTGTTTCAGTGTAGAAGATAACGCACTGGCCTCTTAAGAATCCACGACCGCCTCCCGGCCTCTTTCTTAGAGTGTCAAATGGAATAGAATAGAGTATATTAATGTTTATAAATATTTACACGAAACTATTAATTCACAACATGTTTCTCTAAAGCAAAAATAATTCTAGTTGCAATAGCTTAATTATGATTTACGCCTTGTAACAACTTGAAGAACTAATTTTCTCCAGGTGTATATTAACAAATAAAATATCTTGATATTGGCACAACCTGTATCAAATAGTGATATTTTAGCTTGAATATATCTCAATTTGTAAAATAGACTGCTTCTGCTTGTAACCTAAAAAATATGTAGGTCTAGCAACAACCAACTGCTTGTAACGAGCATGTATTCATCTGCAATAGATTTAATTAAGCTATTAAATGTTCAGATGTGAGTATATATTGGTGATTAAATTGAGACAGCTGCAAAATAAAATAAAATTTGCAATTAATCAAATACGACCAGATATAAAGAGAAACCTAGTATAAATACAAATAGAGTGACATTAGGCAACTATGTTAGGTTAATTTTCTTGTAAAAATGAGTAGGTTAATTTTAACAATTTATTGCAAATTGTCTGTCACAGTGATAAAACCATTAGCTAAGGCGGGTGGCTTATGCTATTAAATGTTTTGTCTGATTTGGTGTTCTGGTTCTCGTTTCAAATGGACAGCGATATGGGTCGAGCTAAGTGCATGTAACCATAAAAGCGTTAAATTTTCATGTACAGTGAGGGCAGCGAATTAACCAGTGCACGTCATTGATATTTATGACGTCATTTGCTTAGAATATGTTACACAAAATTACCAAAGCTGTAGGATATAACTTTGGTTTCTTGTATTTCTGTAAATGATATGTGTAATTCTAAGTAGATGATGTTAGACATACTTCGTATCTACGACGCATACTGGCTGATCTGATGCCCTATTGTTAGATGTATTCACAGACAGATTTATATACTCTGAGCATATTTTCGTTGCATTCTACCGTGGATAAACATTGCGATTTACTAAACGTATCATTTCATTACAACATCCTTTTTAATACATTTATTCGAAAAGTTCTTGAAATGAAGTAGAAATAACAGTGGTAGTTTTGAAATTCAGTTGTAAAATATGAAGACCTTCTGTCAAGTAAGTATTTATACAGCGCGATTACTTTATCTTGTAACAAGTAGGTAGACTACACACATTACAGCTGTTTGTATTCTATAGGTACCTATCTTAGTAAACTTTACCTCGTTCAAATAACTAAAATTCAAAGTAGTTACGTTGGATATACTAAGAAACTAGAATGAAATTATTTACTAACAAATAAGATTTTGCAGTTTTGCAATAAGTATACTTACAATATTTATTACTTATAATTTAAGCAAAACAAGCACAGAGAAAGCCAAGATAGCATAAAAATATATTGACATAACAATGAAATCAACAAGAAAAATAACAAATAAATAAAAGCCGAAAGAAAAACACTAATTAATGACGTAATAAAGGTTCAAACTGCCGTCCATCTTGCTATTCACATAAGTAAAACCGCCGCAGAAGACAATTTGTAACACGAGTTTTAACATGTGTGGAATGATTGACCTACATGATTCAATAATTCTTTCACGTAAATCTTCCTGAGTTTTAACCGAAGTTTCATAGATGTTGTTTTTGCTTCAGCCCACAAAAATAAATCTAACGGAGTCTAGTCCGGGCTAGATGGAGGCCAAGCATAAACTGCACCTCGTGCAAATAATCTGTTGTGGAAAGTTTTCATCTTGGTAGCTTCCTGCGATACTATGGAAGTGGGCAGATGCTCCGTTGTTTTGAAACCACATACGCTGTCTAACATGTCTTCTAATAATCGAGGCAAATAATTTTCTTCTTCTTTTTCTGATTGAACGGCAATGGCCTGTTAATTACCTACAATGGAGTAGGTTCTATAAGCCCTCTTTGCACGTATGTCGGGCAAGAGACTAGCCTAACCCGTCGAACAGAGAAGAGAAGTTCCAGTACATGGTTTATGATTGTTAAAGATGTGGGATTTCTTGTGAGTAGAAATAGCAACCGTGTCTATGTACACACGCATTGTTCCTAAACTATAGAATATTTCTTAAAAACAGTGGATCAGTAGTAACTCCATTTCTTAAAAATTGGCAGAAATTCACGCGACGTGGGTAATCATCTTTAGTAAGGTATTGCATTAAGCTGACATGGAAAGGATAAAACCGGTTTGCCTTTCAAATATTAAATACTGAACTTTGCCTAAAGCCTACAGTTTTTGCAACTGCTAGTTGGCCTATATGGGGATAAGCAGTTACTTGTTCGATGGCTGCCGCTGTAGCTTATACAGTTGTCACATGCAGTTGCGTTATCTTTGGCTTGAAAAACTGTCCATATTGCCGCAAATTTCTTTCCAAACATCTAAAGGCATTATGTGGTGGAAGGACTCTGTCCGGGTATCTTTATACATATACCGTCGTACTGTTAAGTCCGCCGGCCCTCTGCATTCTTCCGAAATCATCATCATATCCCCTTTCTCGCTATTAGAATACATTGAAGCTGATTGTTATTACCACAAGAATCTATACAAATCACTGACTTTGTGCAGAAGTTTGTTGAGTTGTGACAAAACAGTAGTTGACATTCGCCTATCCAAAGGACTCTTAATGTAAAAAAGTATTTTTATAGCTTAAAACAGAAGGTAACTATGCATTTCATGCACATGTGAGAAGTGTAGCCTGCCTACTTGTTACAAGATAAACTGATCACACTATATACAGTTTATGAATTAAAGTATTTTTGTGTTTATTAATAAGCATGCATTCAACGTTTTGGTAAAAAAATCGTTATCAACGAAAATTCATATATGAAAAATACTTTAAGAGACCTCCCTTATGGTTATTGACTATATGCAACCTCCGCAGTCGACTTTAGAAAGTATGACAATACCAAAAACATTTGGAACACAACACTGAAACATTTCATGTTAAGGTTTTGAAGAATCATCAAGTCAATGATTCTGATATAGCTGATATTGTAGACATCATGATAAAAATGCATCTTATGCATATTATATAAATCGATCGTGAGTGTTTGCGCCGACTTTTTGTATACACAGATAATCTTCGGTCCACCTCGGATTAAACGCGACAAGCAAATTAATAGTAACATCGCTATGTGCCACTACCCAAGAAGACAATGTGTAAAGCCTGCCGGGATACTAAAGGGATAGTACCGATAAACTATCTTCCAAAGGGCCCAAAAATATTGAGACAGTACTACGCTAAGGTCTTGGACCAATTGGATCATAGGTGGGAATAGGTGGGAAGCACTAGGTTTAGGGAAGAAAACGCTAATTATTGATCAAAATAATGCACATGTCCATAAAAGTATCATTTCCATTCCAGAATTCAATGTATTGGAGTATTTATTCACCCGATTTACCTCTGTCTGACTTCCATTTATTCGCACGGCTGTGTAAAACTCTTTGATGGGAGATTGCATTCGTCAAACGAGGAAATTATAAAAGAGTTAAAGAATATTTCGTAGATCTCGAGAAACCGACGTTTCAAGGTTTTAAAGCGTCTACCATCGCTATTCGATATCCAGAACCTGAATAAGTGTTGTCCGTTGTAACGATGATCTTCATCTAGGTTTCTAGTGCTTAATAGTTTTGGTATTTTTATTGTTTCTTTTCTAGATTGCATATAATTGAATACTTTAATTTTGTTACTTCTTCTCTTCTAGAAGGACTACAAGATATTCTTGCCATAACATATCCATTTCCACAACAGTTATCTGTCTTTGGTCTGCTTGCATCATTTTCCAAGTTTCTGAGCCGTATAGTATTGTATTGTTAATGACTTATTTCCTTTTTTCGTTTTCTTGTAATATTTTTGTCTAGCCTCTTTGGATCCTTCTTTGCCGAATTTAATCTTTGCCTGGTTTCGTCCATATCTTTTTCATCTAATCAAATCTTAGTTTGAGACAATTCACGCTCTCACGATTTGCTCAGTTATCATTGTTTTCTAATTGGTTCTGGTTTGTTTTTTCTCCGATACAGGGATGCTGCGTTTTGTTAAGGTTTCATTCATCTTTGGTATTCCTCTCTGTTTTTTTTTGTTATGTATTCTAGGTCTTCTTACAAGTGCTTTCCAAATTACCAATGTTGTCTACACTTCGTACTGAAAACTTTTCAAATGGTCCCCGTATTATTTACAGATAGAAGATATTTCTTTTATATGTTCTTGCGTCTTCCTCTCCTCTCGATATTTATACATAGGCTAGCTATAGTGGTTTAGTAAACTACTTCAAATTGTTTTTCCAGAATGTATTCCTGCAACATTTACATAAATAAACATACCATTAGGTACATGCACGGAAAATTAAATAGACAAGACAGACGAACAATACAAAATGTTAACCCTCTAATGATGTAAGGGAACAGTAATAATTATAAAAACATTTCACTTACTTTGTACAGTATGAACTATAAAATTTTAGATAAGGGTTTGTTATGGAAATAAAAGCTAATTATTTTACTTAACCCATACAATTTACAGCATTTACTACAAATATTCAATAGTTATCAACGAATAATTTATAATTAATTTTATCGTAGAACACACAATATTAGCTTTTGAATGCGTAACTTAAGATCAACAGGGATTGCTTGATGAATTTATACAAGTTCTTTTATTTCATAACCATAAGCTGCATTAAGGGGGCCAGCTATCGCTACCTGTGATTTTTTTACCTTATCTAATTGTAAAATGCTAAAGTTATTATACATAAAATAACAATTACAACAATTGTGTTTAGAACGACAACTGTACAAATAATAATGTACTTTGCACATACCACACCACTTTTTTTCGAGGTTTGACAATTTAATTTCCAGATAAACGCTACATAAGTGGCGTCACGTGATTTATACAAAAAGTAAAGCAACATGTAGTAGTTCACAGATTTATCAATAGAGGCCGCTCGAGTGAAGATCAGACAGCTGCCAGTTTCTGCGCAGTCTGTTAGGCGTCTTGGAGTAATAACTGAATATTAAATTTTGCTGTAAATTAGAGAAAACTTATACACTATACACTTATAAAATTTTGAAATCTGTGTACGGTAATAACACCGTAAGCCGTTTCAAAGGCGGACGTGAGGATGTTAAAGAAATTGTGTCAAAAGATCGCCGAATTGAACATCGATACGGAGATTATTCAACAAATTGTACAGCAAAATTTGGGAAGAGAAAAATCTTTGAAATTTCATCCCGCACAGCCAAACAGATGGGCAAAAACAGCGCAGAGTTGCATAGTAGACAGACTTCGTCCAGATTTGTCGCGACTATGCAAATTTGTACATGCCATGTGACTGGTCATGAGTCATGGGTGTTTCAGTACGATTGTAGGACAATACAAATCGTTAGTCGATGCCATCCTAACATTAATGTTGCATTCATAATAATAATAATAATAATAGTAGTTCGACGTAGGCACATTTACGATACAATCTCTGACGACTGACTACCTCCCGAATGATTGCTAGGGGAATAATGATTAATCATGCCACACACACTATCTACTCATGAAGCTACCCATATTCACTACGCTACTGTTTCCAACAACTACTTACATAGACACACCAATCTTGTATAACAACCGCAATAGGAACCAATGCTTGTAAACCATATATAATACCACGTAGATAATACGTAACCATTTGGGTGAACACATATGACACTTCATGGGATATAAACCATATATAATAACAAGTAGATAATACGTTACCATTCGGGTAACCACATATAACAGTTCATGGGATATGAACCATTTATAATACAAGTAGATAATTCGTTACGATTCGAGTAAACACATGCAGGTTGTGTCAAAAATAGGTAGAAATATTAAATCCGATGGTAGATTACAATATATACGAACTAGAAAAAACATTTCTTTGGCAATGGGACCCTTAAGATATGAGAAAATGATACATGAAAATTTGACCCAAAATTGTTTGAGTACCGCAGGATAATAACAAAAATTTGAGTTATCACCTGCCACAAACCAATACTATTAGGTAGGTCAGTAATTTTTATTCAGTCTGTTGTTGAAGCTGGCAAGCAGTGTTTCTACCAAAATGGAAATTTTACGAACATTGAACTTACTGATGTTGTTCTTATTTACGGGGAAGCTCAAGGAAACGCTCTAAGGGCAAGCCAAATGTACTTAGAGCGATACCCTCAGCGCCGCATTCCAAACAACCGTACATTTACTAGAACAGTCCAACATTTACGGGATTATGGCACGTATCAACCACAAAACCATCATCACGGTTGTCCAAATTTGGAGTGCAACCAGGGGATTATGGACGTAGGCTCGATTTTTGTGAATGGCTTCTTCAAAAGTGCAACAACCAACCAAATTTCCTGTTCAATTTGTTATCTGCTGATGAGGCAGGATTTACGCAAGAAGGGATGATTAATGTCCGTAATACCCACATTTGGTCAGCTGAGAATCCACACGAAATAGTGGAACACAATTTCCAACAACGGTTTTTCCCTAAATGTATGGGCAGGCATTGTAGGTGGTCACCTTATTAGGCCATACATTTTACCTGCTTGTTTAAATGGAGCTCTGTATTTACACTTTCTCAACGAAGTCTTACCAGAATTGCTGGAAAACGTATCTTTAGAAACACGACGTAACATGTGGAGTTTTCTTGACGGTGCTCCGCCTCATTCTGCTAGGGATGTAAGGGAATGGTTAAATAATAACTATCCTGAAAACTGGATTGGAGAAACAGGCCAGTTCGTTCGCCACATTTAAATAGTTGTTATTTCTTTTTGTGGGGCTATATGAAACAGTTAGTTTATTCTACGCCAGTAAACACAGTTGGGGAATTAAGGGTACGCATTGAAGATGCTACCGATACGATTCGGCAAGATCCTACCGTTTTCGCAAGGATACATAATTCAATGCTTCGACGTACACAAGCTTGTGTTCTCAGTGGTGGTCGATATTTTGA
>JABXWE010003882.1:0-50415 GCA_014611495.1 Limonius californicus
GAAAAGTTTGTGAATATAAAGTGTTATCAGAATTTGTGTTTTAATTGAACGATAGTGCTTAATAACAAAAGAATTTACCAAATCATAATTTAATTGAAGTGTGCTTCTTTGTGGAATGAATTTACCGAAAGAGAAAAATAAATAAAAAATTAAAATTTTTATTCACTTATAAAATATAATAATCTTGCAGTGTAATAAGAATAAAAGAACTTACCTTATCAAATTGGAACACTTAACTGAACAATTATATTAATCCAGTGGTTTTGTTTCGCAAACTTGGAATTTTGCGTACTGGAAGCTGTCATCGTTAATTTCAACTAGTTCCGGCCGATACAACGAGACGTGCAAGCGGTATAAATATGCAGGTGTTGCAGAAATTACGAGTGGTGTCTAGATCATGGCCAGAGTGACTCAATAAGAAAAAGATAAGTTTAAATTTAAGTTTACATTTAAAACATTATGAACAATTTTCATATTATAATTATTTATCTAACCGGTGGAGCCACGATGAGATTCCCTGAGATAATGAGTTTATTTAGATGCTATGATAGTAATTTATGTTATTTAATTTGAGACAGAACACTCAAATTTGGCGCCCAACTCAAAATTAATTTTGTAATAATTTGTTTATTATTAATAATAAAATTCATAGCAATATATATCTTTCTTCTTCTTTCTTTATCAATTTCTCGTTTACTTTACGGTGTCGAGGTTGCCATTCACATATTCGGGAAAAATTGAAGGTGATGGGAAAAAATCAGCCAGGACGTCAACCTACACTAAGTGTTGAGACGGAACCAAGGACAAAGCTTCGAAATGTATCGCCCCAAAGTCATTTCCAAAAAGATATAATTCATAGAATAATAAGGAGAAATGGAAAAATTCGTTCACACATTCCACCTAACAGACCTAATTCAGCCTTGTATCTTCAATTGTTAAATGAAAATTTACCACTGCCATTGCTCGATGAAGTTCTATCGGTAATTAGATTAAATTGTTGGCCGCAACATGATGGTGCACCGTCACATTATGGAATACAAGTGAAACATTTCTTGAAAGAAATTCCTTGAGAGGGGGACCCAACCTTGGTCACCTAGACCACCGGACTGGAAGCCCTTGAATTGCTTTTTCTGGAGTAATTTAAGAGAAATCGCTTACTGTGAACCTGTTGTGAATCTGAAGATGTCGTAGCTCGCATTCACGCTGCTGTGGCGTCAATAAACGGAAATGTGCTACAGATGATAAGTGCTTCCATGCTAAATCGTGCGAATGTTTATCTTGAAGTAGGAGGCAATCTATTTAAACACATTTTATGAGAACAGATACGCACAATATCTTTTTTGCTAATTGTAACCGGTTTTAAAAATATTATAATGTTAAATGTTTGTTTTTTACCAATAACTCGATAACTGAAAACATTTCTACTGTTAATTTTTGAATTGGTTTAGCCCCCCGAATCAAATCCCAGAAGCAAGGGCGGCAATTTTGAGACATTCTGTATAGATGAGACTGCAATGATTTTTGTAATTTGGGTTGCAGTCAAAATATCTCAGGGGCTGTTCGTTTTATGGTCTAGGCTATGCATAAGCAATAATAATTACTTTAAAATGCAATCTTATGGTTGTTGCTGTCAATAGTCCTTTTCGTTTTTTTTTTTGTAGTTTAATACAGCTTTTATTTTTTTACGTTGGTGTTATCTACTTTTTTGTCTGCATATAAAGTGGTCAGTACATTTACACTTTTTACAGTACTTACGCTAAGACATGATACTAATAGTAATGTCCATTTTAATTTGGATACATTTGAGTGTACTTTTCGATTTTATAGTTTATTGAAAACGTTAAATGCTTGTTTTTCATCAATAACTCTATAACGAAAGACAATCGAAAAAATTTGCACTCCTAATTTCTGATTTGGTTTAGCCCCCTGCATCAAATCCTAAGGAGATATTACTGTTGAGACGCATTTACATAACCTTTACGAATTTTCACTGTTAAAGTACATAGGTAGTTCTCCGGACTAAAAAGCAGTACAAATATCGTAATAATAGTGTAGTTGGCAACACTGCTTCAAGTTGGTGTAATATTTTCTAGGCTTTTTTTTTAACTTTCTGTTTCGATTTGGGTTGCAAAGAAGTTTTGAATTTCCAAATATGTTCTGTTTAATTTGTCTAAGTAATTTAATTAACGTTTTTAGCGTAACATTACAAATAACTAGATTGATCAGTAGATTGGCTATGCACTCTAAAAAAACGTGTAGTTTCAAGGTACATTAATTTCATAAAATTTTATGTTGACAGTGAGTGAACCGATACTAGATAAATTAATAAGTAAATGTGCTAGTTTTAATAGTTCCAACATATTGTATTTACTTATTAATAAATATGATTTTCAACCAGGTAAGGGACGAAACAACTAAGAGTACGTAAATACTTCTTCTCTTCTTCTTCGGCTGTTACCTTCTCGGGTTCATCGTCTTTTGTTTTCATAGATCTCTATCTTGCCAATCTTCCTCCTTTAAATCTCTCTCCTCCATTGCCATTTTTATGTATGATTCCCATCCCAGCGCTGGTCTAGCTCTTCTCCTTCTTCCCCTCGGGGACCTTTGCGTCAGTTTCTTCGGCCATCTGTCATCTGGCATTCGTCGAATATTGGAGTGCCCGATTTTCCAAGTTTCTCGTTATTGAGCAGGTTATTCCCATTCTTCTCCAGATTTCCTCAGTCCTTAGCCTACCTCTTCTTGTGACTCGTAAACACCTTCGCGTGTAGTCCAATTCTACTGTTCTGATTTTATTCCTAACTGGCGTTGATAGCGGCCACATTTCAGCTCCATAAAGCACAATATTTTCCACTATGCTGTGAAAAAGTAGTTTCTTGGTTTCTTGACTGAGATTTTCTCCCCATAGCAAACCGTGCACAACTTTTGTCGCTCTTTTCCCCTTAGCTACTCTTGTATTTATATCGTTTTCACATGTACCTGTTGAACTGATAATGATTCCCAGATATTTAAAGGTATTGCACGTTTTAATATCCTCTTATACATATTTTGTGCATTTCTAGTTATGCACATATATTCGGTTTTTATTTTACCTTGGTCGTTGTTGTACATTTTCTTTACACGATTTATCCATTTCTCTCTTATGTTCATTCTCCTCATCGCTTCTCATAGTTTACCTCTGGGTACGCTATCGTAGGTCTTTTCGAGGTCTACAAAGGATATATGTGTATCTATTTGTTTTTCCTTATTTTTATCTATGAGCTGCCTAACGCAGTGGATGTTGTCTAGGCATGATCTTTCTACTCTGAAACCACTTTGTTCTGAACCAAACTGAATATTTCCTTCTTCTATTTTACCTTTTATAACGCTCGAGAATACTCTAGCCGTGGATGGTATAACACTAACTGCTCTATAGTTGGTACATAGCTTTTTTTCTCCTTTTTTGTAAATTGAGGTAATGAATGATTGATTCCATTCCTGCGGAATGTCGTTTCCTTCTTATATTTTGTTGAATATATTTTTCAAGTATTGTATAATTTTCTTTCCTCCGTATTTAAGGAGTTCCACTCTTATGTTTCCTGGCCCTGGTGCTTTATTGTTCTTTGCTTTTGTAGGCGCTTAATTTGTGTCTTCTTCTGTAGTTTCTGCTGTTGGCTCTTCGTCTCCCGCTATATCTTCTGTGTTCTTATATTTATCTCTGCGTTCTTGTAATAAATTAGAGTAGTGCGTTATCCACTGCTTTGGAGGTATGATTTGTATTGTTCCTCTGGTATTGTTATTATTTCTATTTTTTTTAAATTGTTTTCCAAGCTTTTGATGATTTATTATACAGGGAATTTTTCTTTTTAGTATACATAGTCTATGTATACTTTTAAAAGAAACGCGTCAATTTCGTCTATTGTGTATGCAACCAACTATACCGACAACTAAAAATCAGAAACAAACGTCACTATAGTTGTGAATTATTTGAGTATGATGGTTATGTTGATGCAGTGTTTATATTAAATAAGTATTTCACCTTGTAGGTATATAGGACGCAGATGATGACTTATTTATTAAATAAAAATCGACAGGATGATGTTTCCGTGAGGTCCGTGCACATTATATTTCTTTTGTACAAAACACATACTTAAGCGGCAAAATGGTGTAATGGTCAGCATAGCTGCCTTCCAAGCAGTTGATCCGAGTTCAATTCCCGGCGATCGCAAACTTTTTTTAATTATTATTATTCAACGTAGCATAAAATATTTCATTTCATTTCTTCGGTTAAAACGTGATTACTTTTAGTTTTTATTTTATGGGAATTTATTACGCATCCCTCTAAATGTTTTATATTTAAACGAAGGTTACATAACAGCAGGGCCTGCATATTTGATTTCATTTTCTAATAATATTGGCGTAGTATCTGTTTTCAATCATTATTCTGCAAAACTTAATAACAATTCTTGATATTCTAAATGTCAATAACCTTTTAAAAATACATTCATCGTGATTGCATGAACAGTGCATTTGTTTGATCGATTGGATTGTATAAATTTTCACTTCTTTGATTATTTTATTTTAGTTCTGGTTACAATAATTTCCAGAAACACCACCCCCTGGCAACTATTTTCAATAAAATTGAAAGTGTGTATGCGATGTGCGAATCTAGTTAAAATCTGTCCAATTTTTGTAAGCAAAAATAGAATAAACTTACTTCTAAATATTTTTTTTTGCCATATTTGAAAGTTGTTTTAACCAAGTTCGTTCTAAAACCAGAATAGAAATTTGGAAGTTGAAACAGCAATGACTGTCAAAAGTCTCCTCTCAAGTTTGAACTGAAGGCTAAAGTCACTGTCACTGCCATGCAGAGTTAACAATAGCGTGACACCGCAAAGAAGATCGTTCTTTCACCTGGTTTACCTTCGCGATTGCTACGCTACTTGCGGAGCCATTAATAATAAAAAGAACTGTTGGATTAAAAACGTGATTACAGCGTTTATTAGCGTTAATTATCAACGTGACATATTTATAACTGTTGCCAGAGCATTTTTGTTGATGGGAGCAGATACGCAACAAATTTGTATGGACAGCGACATAATTTTTGACCTGCTTTTAAGAAGTATTTAAGAATTTATTATGTTTATTGTAGTGCTTTTTCTCATTATTTTTTAACAGCGGCATAACTGTATTTTTGCTCTATTAATATGAATACCTATACGTTCTGTTGATGACTATGAAAAGGATATGTAATAGTCATATACCGTGTGTATACCATTTCAACTGGAATATAGAAGTTAAACATAGGAATTACCAAGAAAATTGTATTATATCCCCGAATAAATTTTGCTATTCCCAGTCCTCCTAACCGGACCTGATAATTACTCATTTAAGAATAAGTCCATAATTTAATTATTTAGTAATAAGTTGTTATAAGCGCTTGCTATATCAACTATACATTGTCGTAATAGCCTAACAGCAAGAGTTTTTCTTTATGCACCCAAGGTCTTGTGTAGAAATGCTGACAAATTAATGACTTTTAATGTTTCTGCGTATTTTCAGTGCTACAGCATATTAAACATTTTCATTTTATTAAAAATATATATCTTTTTATAATTGCTGGCAAATAGCGTTTAAATATAGGGTGATGCTAAACGAAAAATTTTAACCACGTATAGCTGAAGTTATTAAACCCCAAATCACTTAGTAATTTTCTTCAAATTCGCCTCCATTACGGAGATATGGCGCTTCAAAGTTGTCAATAATTCACTACAACGTAAATAACTTTTTTGTTGGTTATCATATTTTGATAAACTCCGTCGTTTTGGCAAGCTAACAAAAAAAGAAAAATATTTAATTGTGTATTAAAAGTGAATGAAATCTGACCTACAAGTAAACACATTAATTTAAAAATTTTGAAGTTAGGTGTATGTATTTAAATTCTTATTTTTATTCGAAACTTTGTTAGATAACTCTTTAAATATTGAATTTACGAAAAAAATTATACAGGCATATTTTTTGTAAAACAGAATACTAGTTCAGAAGCATGTAAAAAAACTTAGATTTAACAATCTCGTTTTCAAAATATACCCTAATTTACAGATTTTTTAAACAACTTTACACTTCCGAGTCCGATTTCATCCACTTTTCAACCTCAATTGCACATTTTTGTAACTGGAAATTAAGCTTGAACTGTTAGCTTTTCAAAACAACAAAGTTCATCCCAATTGGACAAGAAACAAAAAAGTTATTTACTTTTTAATGAATTGATGTAAAAAGCTTTGAAGACCCATATCCCCATAACGGTGCCAAAATTACTGTCATTTAAGGGTTAAATTACTTCATGTGTTCCCAGTTTATGTATATTTTGTGAGAATAGCGATGTTTTTAGTAAGGTATACTTCTCAAGTTCCACCAGATTTATTTTGTTTAATCGCAATTTATTAGTAATTGCTGCTATGTAGTATAGAAAATAATAATAAAGTATTGTTTTAATACCTTGACACTGCGCAAGCGGTACAAACGAGGATCACGATGATGATGATTGGTTTAATAATACAACCAAACTTTATTACAGGTTGTATTAGAAAAGAATATATAAATATTAATGTACAGGGTGCCCCACGACCCGAGGTTACTACTTCGTGTACGTAATCTTTAGACAAAAATAGTTCAAAATTCTAATAATGTTATGACCTAAAGTAAACCGTTTTGAAAATACAGAGTATTAAATTATTATTTATAGAACAATTATAATTTCAGAAACGCCAATATTTATTTTTATTACAGTTTAAGTTTGTTATAAAGATTGTTCAAAATGGCCACCGTTGCTCTCGAGACACATTCTGGCTCTTCTTAAGACAGATCTGGTTACCCCACGTAACAGATCGTTGTTATTCCGAATTAGTCCTGCAGCCTCAAAAATGCGTCTTCTAATATCTTCAAAAGTCTCTAATGGTGTTTGGTATATCATATGGCCCTACAAATAATAATCTAAGCAAGTTAAGTCCGGAGATCTTGGAGGTCAGGGGTGCTGTTCTATTCTATAAATTACACGTCCTTTAACACATCATCTAACAATCCTCCGAATTGATCATCTAGAAAATTTAAATATCTGTTGGCTGTTAAATGGTTCTCAAAATGGCAATGTTATCAATAATTCCACACGTTGATAATTTGACACTGTGATTTCGCGTGGATTCTCTAAATTCCAAGAGTGGTTGTTCTTTCTGTTCATTAATCGATTCCTTGTAAATGTTGCTTCATCCGTGAATAAAATTCAATTACGTAGGCAAAATTCCATACGACTAGCGAAATCTGTAAGTAAGAGTGCGTGAAAAGGCTGGATATGAAATGGATATAAACCATGACGTTTTAATAATAATAATAATAATAATAAAGGTCTTTATTTCCCAAAGGACATATTGCACATTTTACAAATAATAAATTACATAATTATGAGAAATCACAAGGCGCAGTTCAAGCTGATGCGCTTGCTCTTCCACTGATGTTTTCCAAACTCGCATTTGTGGTATATTAACTTGTGCAGATACACGACGAACAGAGGTACTGGAATTGTTATCAATTTCTCGCAGTATGTTGTCCTCATTGTCTAGTACTTGCTGTATTGGACGCTCAGTCGACGATTTCGGGAAAATTCTGTGTTCACGTAGGTGGCTGTGCACTCGTTGGAAAACTCGTCGGTCTGTTAGTTGCCGATTTAGAAATCTCAATCCATATTCTCGAGCAGCTGCTACTGAGTTTCCATCACAAAAACAGCACATGTAAAGGAAATCGGTGTACTCTCGTGATTTAAAAGTAAACCTTATCACTGTTAATAAGCGCAAGCAGAGAAAACAACTTTAAGGTGCTTTACTGTTTGACATACAAGTAAATAATATCATTTCCATAGTAACGTAGACAGTTTGTATAAAATACCACTTAATATCATCTATTGTTTCGGCTAATTCAGTATTTAACTAAAACAGGCCATAACTTCTTTAATAGTCGATTTAGAAAAAATGACCACTCTTTAGTTTCGACTTATTTTCACCTCTCCTACACGTAGTGCCCTCACATCATGGGACACATAAAAACAAATATTGGCTTCTCTGAAATTGTAATTGTGTAATAAATAATAATTTACCACTCTGTATTTTGAAAACGGTTTACTTTAGGGCATAACTTTATTAGAATTTTTAACTATATTTGGTCTAAAGATTACGTACACGAAGTAGTAATCTCACGTCGTGGGACACCCTTTATATAGCATAAGACAGCTTTAAATTTTTTATCACACATCTAAAATGATCCTGCACCATCGCAGAAGGATAGATGTTATATACTTCCGTACTAGTATGGATCCCGCTGTTAAAACCGCAACAACCACAGCTTTGATATTCTACTGATATGACTGATAATTAACATCTTGAAAAATGTAGTTATTATGTAACATTATTATAAGAAATAACAAAATCATCGTTGAGAGCAAGAATATTGTTTTCCTATATGCGTTGCCACATTAATTTTAGGAAATTTGAGTCGCATATAAAGCAGTTTTATGGACTAAACGACCTTTTTCGTCGACCCGCAACAGGATAGGCGGAAAAAGGCCTGCAGCTTAGTTCAGGGAGTAGGGTGGATTCACGGAAATCGCTTACGGGAGGCAATCTTCCTGGTTGTGTACAGAATAGGTCAAAACTAGTGGGCGCCACCTTCCAAATACAGCTGATTGTAGGTCCTCCTGGAAGGCCTAGAAGCCAGCAGCTTACGGGAATGGAACTCACCTTTATTGTGCCTCCTTTCTGTTTATAAAGCTTGCAAAATTCATGCACTCACAAATATAACATACACAATAATAAAAGAGGCCGTGAATTTTAAAACACATATAATCAAACTATTAGAAATGACACAATACAAAAAAAAAGGACAGCAAATGGTGATCTCGTAGTTTAGTAATACAAACTGTTGGTTTGATCGTTCAATTAACAAACCCGCCGCTGCTGGCGCACGATATTTACCTTCTTCAAAGAACTACGTGGCCAGGGGCGCCGAGTTTACAATCATAACACAATATACAGGAAATTACTCTTTACAATTAGTAGTGCAAACAACGACAATCGGTGACTGAAGGTCGCTTCTCGTTTAAAAAAAAGGTTCAATTACGTTGAATTTTGCAAGTTACGCGAAAGATGTTTCTTTTCACAACACACAAAAAACTGATTCTTTACCTTAGCTTCCGATGAACGGGTTAGGTTAGAGTGAGATAGGCACAATTTAGGGGCGATTTCCAGATGCAGAAAAAAGAGGAAGACGACGTTCTTTGGGGCAGCGATGGAACGAAATGTTGCTGTTACGGCCCTCGGGACTAGGTTGTTTCCAACAGGGTCAGTTATCGTTGGGAGAGAGACGGGACTCTTCGGACGATGGAAATAAAACAACAGCTTTCACCACCACATTTGCACGGTTTTTCTTTTTAATTGGCTGAAATCCGATATGAATCGAAAGGAGCAATTATCCTTAATCGTCAAAGTACCAAGGCGACCACTCTGCTATTACTTATATTTATATCCGACTTAGTCGATTTTATTTGCCTGAAGCAAAATGCGATACGGTAAAATTCGAAGTAGCAGATGCGCCGCGATGAGAAAGAACCGGTATTCGAAATTACGCCTGTCTGTCCCAAAGGTCTAACTTCTACTTTCGTTATGGCCCCCGTACGGGCGACCACAGTCATCGTAGATGTAAAATTGACTTCTTAATTTCGTAACGGCCCTCGTAGATGTAATGAGCGACCGGAGTCATTGGAGATGTAAAATTGACTGACGAACTCATCGCAACGGGAACCTGGATTCCCCAAAATATTGCAAAATATTACGAAACAATTTTAGAACAAAATTGGTACGTGCGTCTTCCTAGGATAAACATTTCTGAGAATTGTTTTTAAACGGCAAATCTAGTTTACAAAGGGAAACTTCCAAATTGGTCTCGTCATAAATCAATCCTTATAAACAACAAAATAACCAAAACTGTTATCAACATACAAACGGCAATTAAAATAACGTTTTTAATCCTTATGAGGCGGCAATTAGATTATGACTAAATCGGACGGAGCGGCACAATCAAATGAACATAACAGCAGTCTATGCAAAAACCTTAGTTTTTTTGCTTGAATTCTGATAAATAGTAAACTAACTTTCTGCAAATTGGTACATTCTTATTTACATTCACCTTGGAAACGACCTGAAATCAACAAAAACTATGTGATGTATTGCGTTATCTGAGAACAAGTAACCATGGCAATCACAATAATCGATTTAGTAAATAATTCTATTCGTTAAATTATTAAAACAGTTATTACTTGGACTTCCTTTTTGCCTTGAGGTAACACGACTCCAGCAAATGACTTTAGATAAAATCTCTCCACCGCCCGTGTCGCGATTTTATCATGTTATTTGCACCCGTCAGTTATCAAGCAACCAAGTATTGTTTAAAATAAAAGTTTGTCAGTAGAAAACGAAACCTCTTGTGGTATTACTCCTGAATAAATTTTAGAAAACCAGTATAAATAGAGAGCTTATTGTATAGGAAACTATAACAAGTTAATAGCCGCTTTTTTAACTTATAGGTTTACTGAAGGAATGCGATATCATACTGCAAAGTATTAACATTATGTAAGATGTTTCATTAAGGGTTCCACATTAATTTTGTTTCTTTATTTTATGTTAACTTCGAATTTAATGCCCTACACAATTTATTCGAAATTTCTGAAACACCCTGTGTAAGAATTCCGCAAACAAATAATACAGAAGCAACTATTGCAAGTACATGCACACATTTATAAACTGGAATGCGAATAATAGAAATTATGAATTCCATGTCGTCCGTGTATGGTTAATATCTATTTCCCATCAAAATTTTCATTTCCGTTTCATTGTTCACTCGTTGCCGCCATTTTTAGCGTCAATCGACTTTCATTTTTACCTAAGTTCAAAAACCTTGATCTCGACACACTTTATAAATCGCATTGGATCCGCGGTTTGGGTGAGAAAAGTTCCCACAGAATCTTTCATTTAATAGCAGTTAACTGTCCTTCAAGATGGACCCCGTGATAAATTAAGAGGTTACAGTTCGCAACTGATTAAACGTGCAATTAAAAATCCAGTTTTCGTTTTTGTTGTGGTTTGTTAATGCTATTGTTTAGGATTTTAGGAAAAGTGTGACCAGTTTAAACTAACAGTAATGCACCGTTAATGTGCCATATACAGGGTCGAATTAAGTTGTTGTGTGCAACTGTACTACTTTTAAATATGACGCCTCGTGTTGTAGGGATATAAAAAATCATCTTAGCAGCGGTAATCTAGTAGAAATTTGTCAATTTATTTCTTGATTTTAATGCTTTAAGTGTAAGGTTTGTTGTTTAACAATAACACTAGACCGAAGTGCTCAAAGAAATCCGAAATTTGAAAGACGAAGGGGAAGTATCGTATCGACGCCTGTTTATTGACTGATATTGATTGTGATAATAAAAGTTTTGAAATTTTATAGTGACTATAGTGCCCATATACTGCTTAGACCATCAGAACGATCCGTTTCTTTACGATCAACAAATAAAATCATAGTAGAAGCATTAAATAATTAATCAACCTTCGGTATAAATAAAACGAAGACTATTAGAGCATCCATTCATAAGATTTATCAATTAAATTCGTAATCTAAACGGATGTGTCAATTGAAGTGGCAGTTGTAATATGCGGTATAATTTTCATTTTCCCATATACTGATTGATTTGAAGCACATTCGTAAAAAAAGTATAAATTTATTTGTGGTTTACTTTTTCTACTGTTAGACTGCAAATTAAAACCGTAGGAGTGAGAAGTGTAAGATTATATTATAATTAAATGTAGATGAAATAATCAATAACCTACAACAAACATAACCATAAAAAATAATTTTACAAAGTACTCGAGCAATTATCGTTTTAACTAGCGCTCGTGAACAATCATATCAAAGTTTATCGCAAAATCAGGATTACTAGTTATATTACTGCTAAGAAAGCAAAGTGGAGTTATAAAATGTGTTTAAAGTAAAATCTTTGTTTTCATCAATAAATGCTTTGTACAAGAATAATGGCTTTACGCGAAAGGAAAACAGCATATATTTTAGAAGTTTATTTTCGTTGTAATGCCTATGTTAACTAACATCATGGTCCAGTAGTTAGCGTACTTGCTTTTAGATCCAAGGGACACGGGTTCGAATCCGGCCGAAGTCAGTATAAAAATTTGAAAATGCGTCTTTTGTAAGTAAAGCCGTAGATCACGTGCCACTACAATGTGTAACAGTGTGACACGTTAAAAATCACTACTGGAGTTACCCCAGATGGACAATATTCGTAGCTAGACTGTACAACGGGCCATTGCACTGAGATGCTTGGAAAACCGTGTCCTAGATCTCGTTCAATCAAACAACAACAACAATGCCTAGGTTAAGGTATTGTTTAAAATTTTAGCGCAATGCGTATAACACTATAGATTGGCAATTTAGTCAGTTTACGTTTAAGTTAGCAGTAACTAGAACAGTGATTCTCAACCGGTGTGCTTAGATTATATTCTGAACAAACTAAAGACCATCGCATACGATAATGGTTATAAACTAGAACAAAAAAAATCAACTAGTTTCAAGTGTGAAGGGTGGAAGGGCAATAAAGGTTTGTTTGGTCATTCTGCATTCATTTAAGCTCGGCTAGCTGCTGCTGTTATGATCAAATACCTCTGCAAGTATCTCTTTTATGTCATTGATTATGACAACATATTAATGTTTTATAACATGGTAATTATTACTTATCGAAAATTAAATAAAATATCCAGCCCGCCTCTTTATCATAACAATCACCTTAGGACATGTAATAACATCTATGTATCTGCTGTATTGATGATAAAAATGGGGTACACCATGTTTAGTTTCATATTGACGGCGCCACCTTATGCCTCAATTAATTTTTGACGTTGACATACCTATGTGATCTATTTTGGCTATCTGTCAGGTGACAGCAAGAAGTGGATTTTCTTCACAGAAAGGAAAATTGTTTGAGAGTTATGACAATATTATTACAAAAAAAAAAAGAAATGGCGGGTACATCCCTTCACATCCATACGAAACTTTCCTAGCTTTTTTTCCCCGGAACAATTAGTTCTTTTCTTCCAAAAATATTCACAAATCCTTCCCAACGTTTTTTTTCCAAATCGCGGTTAGAGTATTCCGCGGAGGAACTGTCCCAAACGGATTGTCTATTTTCAATTTCTATGATCAACCTTTCGGTATCAAAAGTATCCATTTAAAAAAACGGCGCGTAAATGAGTACACAGAGAGGATCTTCAGTTGGCGACGTTGGTAGCGGCATAGTGAGATTGCGGAGTTTGACGCATTATTGAATACCATGCATTTTATTGGAAGCGATACCTATGCAATGGCATCGCCAAACCTAGCGACGCGGGGTGTTTGGGCTGGCAACGCTTCCATCTTGTGCACAGAGAGGGACGTCGAGTCGGCGACGATGCTAGCGGTTCAGTGAGAGAGCAGCTACTGTCATTGAATATTATGTATATTATTGAAAGCGTCGTTAATAAGACGACATTGCCAAACGCAGCGATGCGCGTCGTTCGGGCTGGCGACGCTTTCAAATTGTGCACAGAGAGGAACATCTACTTGGCGTTGATGCCGGCGGCCGAGTGAGAGAGCGGCGACTGACTCGTTATTGAATATTATGTACAATACTGGAAGCGCCGCCAATGCAATAGCGTTGTCAAACATAACGATACGCGGCGTTCGGGCTGGCGACGCTTGAAAATTATGTACACTGGGGAACGACTAGGTGACGACGATGCTGGCGGCTGAGTGAGAGAGCGGCAACTGGCTCGTCTTTG
Organism: Limonius californicus; assembly: GCA_014611495.1. Taxonomy (NCBI): domain Eukaryota; kingdom Metazoa; phylum Arthropoda; class Insecta; order Coleoptera; family Elateridae; genus Limonius; species Limonius californicus. The sequence continues at coordinate 13,899 of JABXWE010003882.1, forward strand.
AATATTATGTATATTGCTGGAAACGCCGCCAATGCGATAGAGTCATCAAACGCAGCGACGCGCAGCGTTCGGGCTGGCGACGCTTGGAAATTATGCACACAGAGGGACGACCAGGTGGCGACGATGCTGGCGGGTGAGTGAGAGAGCGACGAATGACTCTTCATTGAATATTATGTATATTACTGGAAGTGCCGCCAATATGATAGGGTCGTCAAACGCAGCGATGTGCAGCGTTCAAGGTAGCGACGCTTGGAAATTATGCACACAGAGGAACGACTAGGTGACGGCGATGCTGGCGGCTGAGTGAGAGAGTGGCGAATGACTCGTCATTGAATATTATGTATATTACTGGAAACGCCGCCAATGCGGTAGGGTCGTCAAACGCAGCGCTGCGCGGCGTTCGAGCGTGGGACGCTTGGAAATTATACACACAGAAGCACAACTAGGTGGCGATGACGCTGGTGGCTGAGTGTCAAAGCGACGGCTAACTGGTCATTGAATACTATGTATTTTAATGGAAGCGTCGCCACTGCAATGGCTACGGTTCTAAATTTACCAAGTTGTCCCCATATTCGAGGATCGTCATACAATTTCATATTTTTATGGCTGTCTGCTTTGAAATAAACTCGCAGGGTCTCTGGACAGATGGCAGTTGTTACAAAAGTCGCATATTAGTGATAGACTATTTTGATTTCTCGGATGACACCGAATAAATTCTTTTCTGATCGATTTATATAATTATTTATTTAATGTTGGTTTGTTTTCACTACTATAGCTAATCACCACGGACAGGGAGCAATCCCAACACAACCCTTTAAAAATAACACGCACCTACTGTCTCTATGCGATCCATTCATATGCCACGTTCAGGAATTATTTCGATTTCTAAATAAATAGTGTGGATTATTCAAAAACATCTATGATGTGACATGTTATTTTATGCCATTTTGTGAATCTCCATCGAATAATGTGATTAGAAAGAAATAGTTGGAAAACTTACGTTCATACCAAATAAAGTATAGTGTGAAGGCTGACCATCGTTAAGTATTTACGTGCGAGTGGTTTTCAAGTCCTTACGAAACAACCACCTTTCTGTACCTTAGTCCTTACGCTATGAGATTGTAATGCCTAAACCTCTATTTGTGGTATGCTGCTGTAAAAAAAAGTAAGTCAAAGCAGGCTGTGAACGTCACTTTGAAGTTAGCACTAGTGAAAACTGTAAAATGTGCGGTCTTTAGTATGGACAGTTAAACATCAAACGCAAGTACCGAACGTAAATAATTAGTCATCATTTTGTGAAAATTATACCCAGTGTAATTTAAAGAGGATGGAAAATTTCTTAAATGCCGTTTTGTAGCAATCTAATTTTAATGGGGCAGTGAATTTCGTAATAGTTAATAGTCCTTAAAATAAATACACTTATTTTACCTAAAACCCAGTCTCTAATAATTAAATTATACTATGAACTATAGCTTTCATAAAATTAAAATAAAGGCAACACACGAACAGTAGTAAACTCTAAAATTTCGCAGATGCGAAAACCGTTATAATTGACTTTTAACAGTAACAATTTCGATTCTTCAATTCAGTCGACAAACAGTAGGGCCAACTTCATGGTGTCTTGCATAGCCTATTCTAATTGATTGTTTCATAATACGGCGTTTTAGAATTATAAGGTAAGCGTTCAACCTTTATAGATCCTCCATGGCAAAGAAGACTATCATAGGAAATTGTACAATCAGATTTATAGGTTTAAAACAACAATATGTATTATGCAGATGTAGAAATATGTTCTCATATCCTAAATGTTTCTCTCAAAAAATGCCAAACGCATACTTGCTAACACAACACAATTTTGAAATACATATAAACAAGGCATACCTTGACAGTTGAAACTTCGTGGCATTTTAATCATTAAAAGAGCAGCCAATAATTAAAACAAACATTTATTTCATGTTTATTTGGTTTGGTTATTCAAAATAGTTCATGCCTCTAGCAGATATCGAGAAAGGATAAGTTCTACAAAGTACAACGACAAAAATAAATATACGTATCTAATCCCCGAATGATGTATTAATATCAACAATCTCTTGTAAACTGAGGAATGCAGATAGAACACCTGTAGCTGTAGCTCTGGAAAAAGTGGGAAGTTAATGCAGATCAAGCATTTGCAAACCCCTAACTATGGAGTCTCTAATTATACGATGATTTTCCATATGGGTTTGTGTGTGGAATTTTTTCTTGGTAAAATTTTAGAAAAATTGATAATTGGGGATCTGCATGGGTGCAGCTAAAGTTTCTTTGAAAAAAGTCAAACATGGTGTTTTGGTGACCATATTTCCAAAAAGAACGTTAATTTTATAGACGTATCAATAGAAGAGGTGACTGGAATCATATGTTAAATGTTTTAGAGGAAAATAGTTGGAAATGGAACTGGAAGTTCAACAACTTTATGTAGTGTCTTGGACCCGATATATTTAATTCGTATCCGTTTTCCATGTTTAAAATCCAGACTTTACAAGTCCTTTATCTAAGGATGTTTATGTATTTACAAATGTCATACCTACGCTTTTCGATGCATGTAAGAAAATTAGAAAATTACCAAACTAATCTCCACGAATGAAACATCACTGCATTGGAATCTCACTTGGCGACAATAAATACTTACGTGAATAGTTACCAGTGACAAATATTTACAGAATACTTAAATTATAAATAAAATTACGATACGTAATAATATAATTAGCAATAATGATTTTAATTACGGTATTTTCTTTCGCATTAAATTGAAAAGTACTGTTCACGAAATGGCCACTGTAAGCAAATGATCCTCGACTTTTTTTAAAATTTAATTCGCATACTTAATTAACGCTAGTCGAACACTATTTACGATATCAGTAACAAGTAGTATACACTGTAGACAACGATTTTCTACTTTTAATAATATTTCAGAAAATGCTTGTACGTAGCTGGATAGAAATTTTTGTGACGAAGAATAACTCCGAAAGTAAATAATAGAAGTATTTCGAGATTTTACAGGTACAAATGATGATTTTAGAAAGAACCTGAGCAATGTGGCCACTTTTAAAGGCCCTCTTGTATTTTAATAACTTGGCTAAAAATGTTTCATAACAAAGATGGCAGCACCTTACGACCAATACACATAAGCAACCACATGAATGAAATCGGTTACTTGCGCTTCTCGGAAATATTTAGTAATATGTGCTTTCTCATCGAACATGGTGTAGAGCGTAGCCTACGGTTTAACTGGCCTGAATAAAAGAAGGAATTAAGTTCATAATAAGAAAAAGTTAAATTTACAGGATTTTCTGGATTGCAATACTAGTAGGCTCTTCACAATGAATGGGTGTTTGAGTTTACTTGATGATAAACAAAAAGTAATTATCCTTGGACGGATTTAGTGGCTTTAGGATTAAATTAACTGCACGAATTGATCCGTGGCCAAACCAGGACGAGGTGTGCAGCATTTGTATAATGAATGCAGGGTGATAAACAATCGTGAGAGTTAAAATGTGAATTATAGATTATTTACCTTGAAATTAAATAGAAGCTCCTTAATCATCTAAACCATCACAAATATTACATATTTCAAAATAATAAATAGCTGTTCAAACAACCATCTTAACATTTAAACTTGCTTTTGTTGGAACATTTATTTCCACCTACGCCCATTTTAAAGTTTCGGTGAATCATCAATGAAATACTCACACTCAGAACCTTTTCGGTTATAAGTTAAGTAGCCCTAAGTAGGCCAACACACTCTTCATTAATTGGTTTCAATCTTGCACACAAACCTTTTTCCAAACTGGTTTTCGGACAGGCGTTTACATAACACAATGGAAAATGAAACAACGCACATATCAGAACGACTAAACAACAAACCACATACCTAAATAAAACTCATAATAAATTACAGTCTAGTGTGCGTTTTGTTTTATTTCTAAAAGTGCACGAGAGAAAGTGTAGGTAAATAAGGTAACGCTTAGAGCAAATGGGCGATAATGTCTTCTAATCTTATATAATTCCTCCAATGGGCCTCGTGGTACCTCCTGGGGCTATTATGTAATAATTCTTTAACGCCAAAGCGCGGACTGTTAATTGTTTTCGTAGATTTGGACAAAACAAGGTGAACAATTTGAGACGTTCACGTGGGAAGTGCTCTAATAACCCACGCTTTTTGTTTGAAATTACGACCAACCACGTACAAAGAAGGATGCTAAGAGTAGTGCATTCTAATTTACTTTAAAAGTTCATTAAAATGTTGGTTTGAGCTGCATTGCCTCATACAGGGGGTGAAAAATATAAAATACAAAGAAGCAAATTTTCTGAGTTGATCAATGGGTGTTGAAAAAGGGAGTGACATACTGCGATACTACTTATGTCGCAGCTTATTAAGGTGTACATAACCTCACCATTAATTATAAACCTGTTATTGGTTATAGTATACGACGAATAATATGTATTATTATAAGAGACGCTGGAGTGGGGGATCATCTGTGTATTAACTCCATATCTCATTGATTTGCGTTGCCTCAATCACTACACTAATTAAACGTGTTTATTACATAAGTTGCAAATCATACTGTGTATATCCGAGTAGTTCAGTTAGCGATACAAATAAAAAAATTAGCTTTACGGTATATGTGTGGATAATCATATATTCATTTAGTTTCATGACCAAATTGTTATTGAAAACATAATTATTTATGTGATTAATTAGCAGATACTCATATTTACAAAGTACATCACTTACGTTGTGACAGAGCTTATTTATTTTGCAAGAAAGTTGTAAGTGATTTGTTTCATTCATTCACTATCGTGATCCTAGTTTGTACCGCTTGCGCAGTGTCAATGCAGTATGAAGCAAGGCTAAGCTAGTTCGTGCTATGGAGAACAGATCACGACTCTGCGGGTTACTATATTGATGATTAACTGCTTGGTGTATGGTGTGTTTTTGTGTATAGTCTTGTTACTCCTCTAGCAAGACCGTAACACTAGGAGTGCTATTAATTTGATCCCTAATGACAAATGAAGACCGGGGCCTAATACCTACCACCCAGAGATTTAGAAAAATTCCGACCCCTTAAGTGATTCGGATCGGAAAGCATTAGGACTATTACATCCAAAGCCCGATTCTCTTACCACCGAGCCATCCCAGTCCATTACATGATTTGTAATAACTGGAAAATTTAATTTACTTTTTTTTACGCACCGGGGAAAATTCTATTAAAACCGTAATTAGGAATAAAAATCATTTAAAATACCTCGTCAATTCCTCTAAAAGCCCTAATTTGTAGTAATGTTGTTTTTTTATTCAGAGTTAGTGCTGTTAATGCACCTTGCAGAGTTAATTTATATATTAAAATGCTCTGTCCATTACATAGAATGTGAAAATTTGGATATGCCTCTAAAACCGGGTAATATCAAAACAAACGTATACAGGATATTCTATTAAACTAAAAACAATTAGAGATCAATTAGGAGAATCTCCAAATATAAAAAGACAGGATGTTATAAGACGGCAGCCTGTTAAGTTTTTACAAAAACTAGGAAAGAAATAAAATTTTGTTGGAACAAACTGTTTTATTGTTTTTCAAAATATTCGCCTTTAAGATTTATACATTTTTGCATGCGTTCAAACCAATTTTTGAAACATTTTTTCCACTCTAAAGTTGGTATCTCAAAACCATAGTCTTTGACGGTTTCAACAGTTTCTTGAGGTAACAAAAATCGCTGTCCACGCATTTTTTGTTTGACATTCGGGAACACAAAGAAGTCGTCGATAAATCAAATGAATACGGGCAATGAGACATTAATTCGATGTTTCTTTCCTTCAAATAATCAATTCTTGGACATGCTGTCTGAGAGCTGGCATTGTCATGATGAAGAATGATGCGACGTTTTCGGTTGTTTTTCCTGATTTCATTGATGACTTCTGGCAAACAAATTGTTGTATACCATTCAGTGTTAACTGTTCTTCGATCCTCTAAAGGAATAGTTGCAACATGTCCAGTACAACCGAAGAAACAAGCAATCATTTTCTTGGAAGTTCTTCGTGAACGAACAACTTTTGTGGGATTCGGTTCATCTTGGAACACCCAAACAGTGGATTGTTGCTTAGTTTTCGGTTCATATGAACATATCCAAATTTCGTCACCTGTTACGATGTTGTATACGGATTTTGCAGTTTTTCGGTCGAATTTTTTTAGAATTTCCTTACACCAATTAACACGAGTCTTTTTTTGAACTTCGGTTTTGCGAATTATGCGGAATCCATCGGGAACAGATCTTTTTCACAGTTAAATGTTCATGCAAAATCGAATGTACTGCAGTCTTCGATAAGCCTAAGGATGCCTATATTTCTAAGTCACATGCCGATCTTCTTCAATTATGAAACGAGCACAACTTCGATGTTTTTTGGAATTACAACGGATTTTGGTCGATCTTCACGAAATTCATCACTGACGGACGCACGACCACGACGAAATTTTACAAACCAATTGTAAACAGTCTTTTCTGATGGTGCTTCATCACCAAAAGTTGAACAAAGCGATTCTATGCATTGTTATTGAGTTAGGTTTTTACTAAAATCGTAACAACGTAAACCTTCAAGTGAATTTCATTTTTCACAAAATTGTTTTTTTAAACGCTCACTCTAAACAAACCACTCGGTCGATTTCTAAGCTGCCACTGTTTTCACAATAAGAAATGTCAAATTTTACGAAAATAGTAATGATACATCTCAATAGCGCCATCTGGTGGTCGTTTGTAAAAACTTAAAAGGCTGTCCTCGTATAATAAATGAGATAAATATCAGAAGAATAAACAGAAGTAACAATTTCAGGGTGTTCCAGCACAAAATTGTAAAGTCTTCTATGGAGAACATATTTTCCATCTTCATACAGCTTATTTATTATTACCAAATAAAATCTGCAGTATATTCCTCGGCTTTAGCTAGTTTTCCATTATTTTCCTAGAAGTATCGAAAGTTTCTGCAATATTTTTACTGTTCGTCTACTATTCCTCCTTCACGAGGTACCGCTTTCCGTCTAAAAAATTGTGTTCTTAGAAATACTTAGGGCTAAATACGTCCAAATTCCATAATCTTGGTTTCCTTGTGAAACTATTTTGTAATGATAAATTGCTCTGCGATAAACTCAAAAGAATTGTAAAGATATAAATAATAAAAGCATCTGCGTATATGCCGATAAAAAGCACGAATAACGATGAAATCACGGGAACTAATAATCATTACCGGTTGACAGCTAAACCATGTTCGACAGTTAGATGTCATATTTCATATATCACAACCTGAACAGACGACAAGCAAAGTGCTTGCATATAAAGTTAAGACGTACGATAATAAAATTCATTCATTTATTTTAGCAGAAAACTGTTTTAAATAAGGATGTAAGTACGCAAATACTGCATGAAGAGTTTGTTTGTGAAATATTCTTTTCCCAAAAATAAAATTAACTATACAAAATAGGTGTTACTGTATCTTCCTTACTGCTCTGTATGTGTAATCACTTCATTAAGTGTCATTTTATTCATAATATTTAGAGTTCAGTGAACACAGATGAGAAAAACCTTCTGTAGAGCACGCGCCGCAACTATTATAAATATTTTTCTAGGTGAAGTTTCGTCAAGTTGATGATATACAGGTGCTTCAACATCTGGACGTGCTCACAAAAGTGAAATTCCATTACAAAAAAAGGAAAATCGTGATTAGCGTTTTTATGAGTACTTAATTATGCGCCCGCTAGATATGAAGCATAATTGATATAATTGCTAAAATTCCATTTACACTTCGAACACCATTAAGGTATGACTAAAGTAGGGGCTTTTAAGTAATTAAACAGAAATTGAATGAAACGGTTAGGTATTTAGGCATAATTAATGACTACGTAAACAAAATGTAATTTATAATCTTACAATTTTAAGTAGTTGCTGAAAGCGAGTAAAGTTTAGCCCGACCTAGATTTTGAAATGTGTATTAGAAATAAGTGCAAAAATTTGTTTGTATGAAACATATACAGGGTGAATAAAAAGTAAAGAACATTGATACTACAACCGTAAATAATAACTTTACGAAAAAATGTTTCTAACAAAAGTTTCCTATGAAGTTATTTGCCACAATTTGGCTATTTTCATTTTTTTCGATTGTCATATGTTTTAGCTAGGACGTCGTCGATATATATGCAGACAAGCTATAGGTCGGGCCTTACCGGATAATGGTGGGTGTAGTTCCCAAATACCGACGCGGTCTAAGCCGAAAGTAAATTGTAATATTGACAGTTTGAACATTTGCTTTCTTAATTTGATGTTAAATATGATTTGAAACTATTTTACTAATTTGTGGACCTGCTATTGTCTTTTGTTTATCTTGCAATAAGTGTACCTGATGAAAAATGTTGCCAGTGACAAAATAAATGTTTATCGTGATTGTTCTTGAAATTTGTATTATGCAAATGTATGATATTTTTACAGGGCTGTATAGAGAATAAAAAGCACTAACTGGTCATGCCATAAAAAGTATAGGTTGCCATTTTAACAAAATGTCGATGAGGTCATATCTAAAACATATAAGAATCGAAAAAAAATGAAAATGCCAAATTGTAGCAAATAACTTGATAGGAAACTTTTGTTCGAAACTTTTTTCGTAAAGTTATTATTTAAGGCTGTAGCATCGATTTTCCTTACTTCTTATTCACGCTGTATAAGAAAAGTTATGTTACAAATATATAACTTGGGAAGGGCCGGCTGCTATCAAGACCTACTAAAATTTAGCATGACCTGCGAGACTTAACATTTGTATTCAAGTAGGTAGATGTTTTAAGTCAAAATAATTACATCAAAAACTGTCATTCTGTTTTAATTTTTATTCGAAGACAATGCGTTATTGTTCGGTGTAAGATTTGAATATTTGGGTTTCATATACAAGGTGAATCGAATTTGAGTCTCTCCATGGGGATCTCTCTTATTTAAATAGACACTTGCAAAATTTTGTGCGTTACTGTATGGCCCAAAGAAATTATGACATGTTTCAGTTTCGGAGTTGTACAAAACAAGTTTAAAATAGATATTATTTTTCTTTTGATGACGTTATTATTCAAAGTAATATCTTAAACAACATCAACGAAAATCAAAATTAATTGTGGTTATTTTTTACTTATAACCTGTATATTAAATTTTCATTTTGTCAGATAGTTCTTGTTTAGAATTTAAAACATATTATTATGTGTGCCTTTATTTTTATTATTCTAATATTTTAATACTTGAATGAAAATACAATTGAAAATGAAATGAAATGAACAATTAAAAAGCTTATATGGTCTAAAAGCCCTTCTTTATACAATTGTAGCACCTCTATCCAACTGTTTAAATATGGAAAAGGTCGTGTATCTGTGTAATGAAACATTGTAAGGTACTTATTCATACTTTTTCATTGTTTTAATATTCGCAACCCACCCCGACGGCATAATTTACATATTATCAAGTATCGAAATTATTATGGCAACTCGATTTTTTACGAAATCGCTCTTAAGCGGCTGGGTTAACTGGTTTGAGATAAGAATATCTTTCTTAAGCATCTTTGTATGAAGACTAATATATTTAAGAAAACATTAAAAACCAAAATGATGTAAAAAATGTGGAAGAAAATAGTATACATATATGAACTAAAATTTTTTGTATCGTGTTATTACACTTTTACATATGTAGTTATCGATTAACTCTTCAAATAAGCGAAATTTGAGCAGATCAGCTAGAAATCGAATCACCCTGTACAATATTCATGTGTATATTTCTAAGAGATTTTGAATCACAGAATCAAAATTCTTAAAAATGTGTGTTTTAGAAAACGTTAATACAACGTAGTTAATGATACTCTATTGATTGCTTCTTCTTCTTCATCTGTGTATAGGCCAATAGCCTATTAATTACCTACTACAGCAGAGTAGGTTCTGTGAGCCCTCTTTGCACGTATGCCGGGCAGGAGGCTAACCTAACCCGTTGAAGAGAAAAGAGAAGTGCCACTACATGGTTTAAGGCTATCATAGATGTTCGTATAATAACCGCGACCGACGGCTTTACGTGCCCTCCGAAGCACGACCGGTTGCATACGCCACTATATTGGTCCACCCATTCGAGTACCTACTACGAATGGTGATCCGGAATACCACCGATATATTGAATTGCTAAAATATTGAAGAACTTTCATTGAGAAGTTAATTATTTTTACAAGCTTCGTTAATCTGTAGTATCGTATTAACAGCCAAAAAACGGCCATTAAGGTTATAATGCATATTTCCTTTCAGAACTGGGCATGTCTTTATTTTATATAATTTTTTCCGGAAACATTCTCCAAAATTCGGAAATAGCTCCATATATTACATATTAAAGAATGATACAAAAACTATTTTCCTTTTTTGATATGCAGTTGGACTCTTACTTTTTTGTGAAATTTTCATAGGTGAATTTTGCTAAATAATTCTTACTCTAATAAAATATCGTATATAAAACTTTAGAAAAAGTAATTACCTTTCGCTGGATGCAATCGATGATTTGTAGTGTACTATAAATAAAAGAATAATTGTTTTAATTCTGTATTGTACCAAGGAGAACGAGATGCGGATGTAAATATTGTTTATACAGAGAGGACCATAATAAGGTGCCCAATTAGAAATGAAATTTCGCGTCAATTTGGTTTCTACATATGTGCAGTGCAGCGAAATTTTTGCGGAAATCATCCACGTCGCCCAATTCTAACTGGAGACTTTGCGCATGGTGTAATTGTCCCGTAATTTTTTGGGGACAATAGAAACCCCGATGTTGCTGTCAACGGCGAGTGCTATAGATAAATGCTAGATAACTTGTTGTCACCCCAATTAGAACAATTTAGCCTGGAAGATATGTGGTTGCAACAAGACGGTGCGACAGCGTACACTTGCAAACTTTCTCGATTTGATGATTTAACACTGTACCACTAGTGGCGGCTCGCGTGTAATAAAATAGGTAATAATAACCCTAATAATAACAAATAGAAAAAATATAATTCAATGTCAACTTACCTTGTTTTTTAGACCAAATCTATCCTTCTGTCTTTTAATGCAGCAAAATTATTTATTGTCTTCGTAAAATGGTTGATTTTTTATTAATTCTAATAAGAGGTCTTTTTGAATTGAAATATTTGCCAAAGAAGAAAGCCTATCTTGAGATACTGCATTTCTTATGTACGTTATTATTCGCTTAAGGCAAAAAAAACTTCTTTCCACTGATGCACTTGTCGACGGAATAGTTAATATGAGGCCAAACAATTTGTAGGCTTCGGTAAAAATTTCTTTGTTCTCATTGAGATTTTCTAGTAATTCTTGGGTCTGTAGATTGCGGTAACTTTCATCGGCATAAAGAAGATTTAATTCGTTTTTAAGACGCTGACTTTTTGGAAATATTTTGCCATAAAATTGACCTAAACTGTCAAATGCTTTAGACGGAAAACACGAATCATATTGTTCGAATTTCCAATTTCGTAGTAACAGCCAAAGACAAGATCTGTAACTTGTCGCAGTCTTGAAACCTTACTTCCATTTCCATTACAATGTGATCCAGTACTTCATAAAACAAAATTCTATTTTTTCTTCTGTCATTATTTGTAAGGCTAGCGTATTCCCGCTTAGGGCGCTTAGAAATATCGATTTGTGTTATTTCTATTTCCTTAGTCTTTTCGAAGAGAGTGTATCAAAGAAACCGTCATTCCGTTTCCTCTTTAATAGTTCAATAGTTTTATTTATTTTTGTAACACGAAAGTTAATATCCAATAATTTCTTTTGGAGAAGATCAAATAATATGTAAGTGAGAGAGAAAATATCATTAAATAGTACAGTTAAAAATGTGAATTCAAAATTGTTGAAACCATTTAAAAACCGACGGTCAAATCCGAACATGCAGTTCCGCGGCTTATTGCGACTGAACTCTTCACTTGCGCGTTTCACCGTGACCAAATGTAGATATTGACGTAGGCGTTACCATGGCAACGGGGCAGAGTTAAAATATGTTTGAGGCCGACTTTTCACTACAATTACACGAGTGTTGTAGGTAAGATTTTTTATGGTCACAGTGTTCACGCTCGACGGACTGCATTTAAAATTTAAATTTTAAATACAAGAGGACCAGAAAAAACGTAATGTGTTTGATTTCACTAAGCTTATTGTATCTACGAGTATGTATGCCATAAATAAACGACTCCTAATAGGTGTACTGCCGATAAATAATTTGTTATGTAATTTAAATAAATATTCGCAATTGAATGAAAATTTTAGGTGAAGAGGCACTTCACCTGCTTCACTTGGGGAACCGCTACTGGTACCGACCGATGTCTAGACTCCAGTTATCGAAAATGCCTCAAAAAGAGCTCAGTCTTGCATTGCAGTTAGAGGCGGCCATTTGACCACTATCATCTTTTATTGATATTAGGCATAAACTGTAAGATATAAATAATTATTCAAACCAAAGTTTCTTGATTTTCTTACATTGTATTATATGTGGCGGCCACTTAAAATCGGGCACTTCATTATGGTCCTCCCTGTATTTAATTGTATCAAACTATATCACTGTTTATATTAATATTTATAATAATTATATTAATAGTATGACCAACAAAATATATGATAAAGGTTGGCTGTATACAATACTTAAATCAAATTATTTATACATTTTAATATGTATGCAATTCAGCTGCTGCAGTGGATTCCACTATATACACAACATATACATTTCTGAATAAATAATTCAGAATGCGGTCCAGTTACGACCATCATATGTTTCTTAAAGTCTATCGCGCGATATTTAACAAAAACTGCTAGTTGTACACTGCCTGAGGGTCCAGGTTGGATTTACTGTTCCATATCTAAACAAATATCAATACTTAATGTATATAAAGAATTCCGGTCGTTGTTATATCGTTTATTGGTTACGCTGCTCAGTATCATTTTAACTCATTTTAAGGAAAAGGTAAAGCATGTGTTTAATGTAAAGAAAAGCATATGGTATGTTTAGGGCATTTTTAGAAATATATATTACTAAACGTCGCTTTACAAATTATTTTATTTTTATAAATATTGTTATTTTGAAATACGGATGTGTTGAATACATCCTATACTAGCAAGATATGTTAAGAGTAACATCTATTCATTTTGCCACATTATGATGTATTTCTTCAAAAATATACAATTGGCTGTACTTACTTACTTATTGTCTGTCAATAACTAAATAATTTTGTAGGACTCCATTACACCACAAAATCGTTTACGAGAAATATGGTTTGTGAAATACAAAATTTTTTGAAATACATCATTATTAAAATGTTTATTTACACTATAATTTTAATGCTTGAGGGAGATCGAATAAGTTTATGTTAATTGGATTAACGGATTTTGTGTGATAGGGCAGTTAAGTTAAGATTTTCTAGAAGGCTTCAAAGAGAAGTTTAGTTAGTAGATGGGAAGCAGATTAGTAGTTCTTCCAGACATCTATTACGTCCGAAAATTCAGTCAAAATTGGATTAATGGTTTTTAAGCAAACTGACGTTAAAATATTAATTTTGGAAATAATCTAAACGGATCTAATTTTGAGAGTAGAGAATTTGGCATAAAATTAGTGGACTTGTGTTATGGTTCTCCATAAAATTAAATTTTTTAAATGGCAGATTAGTTTGTAGATAACGATAATTTAAAAAGCTTCCAAACGATTTCGTATTGTTAAAAAAAAACTTTTTTTAATAGACTTGGTTTGTATATATTTCTATTAAAATAGCTATAAATGTTTCACGAAATCAATACATTTCCTATATCTATAGTATAGGAAAGTAACTTTTTTTTGTCGTATATCAGCCTATGCACCTGAAACACACATTTACCAAAATGTTATAAAATAAAATAAGTTTAAAGGTTTGAAAACTGCGAAATCAATTACTCGGTGTATTTTTTTGAAAGTAGAAAGAATGGATATTCATAATTAGTGTTTGTAAATGAGAATATTTAAACTTCATATCTACTAAACTTACTATTCTATTATTTCCAAAATGTGGACCATTTCATTGAAATGATTATCTAAATTTATAAAATAATAATTGCCTACGAAACCTTTAGGGGCCTTGAAAACCAGTGAAGTAACAAGGATTCTTTATTCTTAATGCATAATACAAATAGTATAGAATTTCTTTTCTTCCAACTAAAATCTTTTGTACAAACACTACAATTAGAAAGCATCATTAGCCATCTGCAGCAATAAGTGAAATGGACTTGAATTTTGTTCAACCACACTTTTTCCAAGTCATTAAAGCCAGTTGCATGTATCTGCAATGGCTTTTAGAGATTTGGTCTAAAGCATGGATTACATTATTGTCTTACAATCAAACAGGAACAACGGTATATGCATACAACACAGGAAGTAAACTTGTAATTTTATTGTTGTGGGTTAATACAACAATGTCTTACTACAGTTACTCTTCACCAAGCGAGTGTCACAAACACTTGCGGTAAATCGATCATGAAAATATATAAGTGCACTTTTTTCTCGTTCCAAATTCGAATTCAAAGGAGATCTAACAATGGGACAATGACGAACAATGACCCCAAAAAGACAGTTCGAGTGCACTAACTGTTCCATATATTATACAGACCCATCGCGTAAGAATTACAGTAACTAGCGGGTTCGAGGTGTGTGTGCTATGGAATTCGCCATACATTTAGTTGTTGGGCGTTTGACAGCCGGGACGTGAAGATATAAACAGTACATGTTGGATCTTATCGGAGGCCGTAAGACAAATTGCTCGAGCAAAGAGATTTATTCAGGCTTTTCTTGATTAGGAAGGTAAATCTACGCTTGAATTCTGTTAAGTCGAAGATTTGCTGACTTGCTGTGGAGTGGCACTAACGAGCTTAAATTAAAACGAAATGGCAGAAATTGATTTGCTTGATCATTAATCAAAAGATAATAAGGGCAGTGCTCCATTCATCCCACTTGTTCAGCCATAAAAGAAATATTAAATTCACTATTTCCATGTTTCATTTCGGAATCGGGTTCTACTCCCGAGACCATTTAATATACTATATTTTGAAAAACGCATAACCCATGTAACGTAATGAAGAACGGACGCTTGATTAAATTATCATGCGCTTAAGTCCGTTATCTACGGCACAAGGAAATTCAATTGAAATAATTCGGGCAGATCTTGGTTTAGGTGTGACGATTTTAGAGGCAATAAAAGTGTTGCATAAAGATTAAATTTTAAATTTCGGAGATGCCAAGGTTTGAGTAGAAAGTCTGACATTGACTTGCAAATTTAAGCTGAATTTTATTATAAAGTCTAAAAAAAGTTGCAAATTAGAATAGCATTTCTTTGCAATTGGAAAACGTTGATATGGTGGAAAGTACGCAGTAGATCCAGAAAATGTAAGATTACAGAAATTAAGGTCTCTTATCAGTTGGTATTTGCCTTAAAACTGCTGATTACGAAATCATGGTCAAAAAGAACGCCAATGTAAAACAAGTTCTTTTTTTAAATTTCAAGTTTCTGAAGTTAGAATTAATTAAAATGTGTTACTAAGGATATATTTAAATTTACTTTCGTGATTAAATTAAGAGGAAAATGTAATTTACATATACTAAGTATTAAATATAAAAAAAACAAATATCTAGGTAATTAGTAATACTAACTAAAAGCAGAGAGAATTTAGAGAATTTAATAAACTACTGCACCTGGCCTTCATTGATTTCAATAAAGTATTTGACATAATAGAACATAAAACAATGCTATAAGCTCTTACCCAGCAATGGATACCACAAAAAATTATCAATACTACATTTACCTTCTATCAGAACGGCTCAGCCGGAATAAAACTTGAAAGAGAAGGAAGAGATTTCAGCATATTAAGCGGGAGGTTCGCAGATGATGTCTCCTGTTCGCTGAAAGCACACCATTCTTGAAGAAAATGATAGTAGAATTGAAGAAGAAAGTAAGGTGAGGTTAAAGATAAATTTCGGATTATTTAACGTACTGTCCAAAAGACTTATAGATTGGAAACAGAAAAATAAAATATGTTCCTTGTTTTACATATTTGAGTCAACTTACTTTTGAAAATCAAATAGAGAAACAAATACGAGGAAGAATAGATACATATAAGTTGGAAAAGTTATCTTTAAAAATAGTGTTCAAAAGTAACATTCCGATGAAGACCAAAACTAAAATGTTTAAATCAGTGTATAATACCGACATTAACGAATGGTGTACAGCCATGCTGAAACTTCGCAACAAAATAAAAATTACTCAAACGAAAATGCACCAATCCATTCGAGGCATCGGAACAGTAGAACTAGTCAGGGTGTCCAAAATATGGAGAAGAACAGGAACGGTAAATGCAGTTTCAAAGAGAGAGAATGCAAAATGGAACTGGGCAGGCTACCTAGGCAGACTGAGAGGAGATCGATGGGCAACAAGAAGTACAAGATGGAAACCATCAGGTAAGAAGAGGACCTCTAGAAACCAGGTGGGTGAACGAGATCAGAAAGGAAGAGGGAACAGGATGATGGCACCAAACATACGATAAAAAACTTGGAGATTTGGAGAGGAGGCCTTTGCTCAGAATTGGAATGAT
Source organism: Limonius californicus (assembly GCA_014611495.1). Classification (NCBI taxonomy): domain Eukaryota; kingdom Metazoa; phylum Arthropoda; class Insecta; order Coleoptera; family Elateridae; genus Limonius; species Limonius californicus. The sequence continues at coordinate 30,575 of JABXWE010003882.1, forward strand.
AATAATAATAACTGAAAACACAATTACAGAAGCAATTATTTACGCTGTTTTAATGTTTCACTCAGTGTAATTAATGGATCTTTCCTTAGTTTGTACGCTGCTGTCAAGTAAAAACCACCGTTTCGCCCAAAGAAAAACCAGAGAGATATTCGTTGGTTAGTTCTAAAAACAGATACATGAGATTTATTGACGTTTGATAGTTACTGACATTTGACAGTTAATCAATCGTTGACATACGTAAACGGGGGCAAAAAGCAATCATCAGTTGACTTGACTATATATTTTTTTGAACGCCAGTTAGATACTTCATGAAAAATTTAAAATAAATATTGATATGAACTAATCAAACAGTTATTGAGCTACAGGGTATTGGAATTATATTTTTATTTTATGCTTCCTTATTTTTCTTAGGATATTCTGTAGAGAAGTTAATGAAGGATTAAACATGTTTGGCAATTAGTATTATTTAAATAATTTTATAATATAATAATAATTTGTAATACTACAGTGACATAGAAGTTTTCCAAAAATATTTGATACGGGCTTGGAATATTCCAAAATACTGTCTATATTACATTATGTAATAAAACCGTACTCTCTTGTATAGTTTTCATTACCTTAGCCGTTTTGTAGTGATTTCATATTTACAAATCGACTATAAAAAGAAAATTTATTAATAATATTCTATTTACTTATTGAAGCTATTTTCTATGATTAACTAGCAATATAAAATACTTCTGCTGTTTGGAAAACATAGCTAGATTGATAATTGGTGGGAATGGAAAAAGAAAATGGAATGATATTGAGAAAAGTTCCTATCAACGGATGCCCAAAATACCCGAATTGTAGGCTGTCAAAGTTACAATTGGTAACAATTTTTCTTTATCCAATCGCAGTGCATTTGTGTATCGAAAATCATGGAAGAATTGCTGATCCATTTAAAATTTAATATATGTATATCATATTCGTGACAAAGGAGGACGTTTGTTCTGTTTCTACACCATTATTTTACATTATACGGATAGCTGTGGTAGATCTTCACGTCAGAGTTTTCAGTTTGCGCTACGGTCCCTGACTCGATCATCATCGTAATGGTAGCCGGGACCGACGACTTCGACGTGGCCTCTATTCTACAACGTGGGTTGCTTAACTTTGGTAACCCTTTATTGGCTCAAGCAGCGTTTGGCAATGCTATTAAAATGTCATATCTAAATAAGGGTAATAATATGTCGCGTAGGCTTGAAAACGTTGGTAAAGCGTAAAAAAAATAAAATATCTACATCTTGCATCTGGGTATTTAGTGAATTAAATAACATTGAAAAAAGGTGGTAGAGTTGTTGATATAAGTGCATATTCTAACTTAACAACGAGCAACGTGTTTCGATTGTCGGATACTCAGCCGATATGTGACATTTGATAACTAACTGTCAAACGTGATTATTGTTTTGTACGATTTTATAGATACTTTTTTCTTTGCAGTTATATAGAAACAGTTCTTTTCAGAGTAAACACGCAGGTATTTTTACAATCAAAATAGTGTTATACGTTGGAATGTAAATTATTTATAATCGAATGTTATTTTTGCAATCGAACCAAGAGGAATTGAATTTTAATGAAATCAGTACTTAGGCGGTTGAAACATCGAATTTCCACACTTGTCTACATTCTGTTTACGATTATTTACAGGACGGATGGTTTTGAAAATCTAATATCTCTGTGCCTGTATACGTGGTTTTGTGTCATTTACACTTCGCAAACTGAGGTTATAAGAATCATAGAACAGAACACATTGTTTCTAGCGATATGCCCCTATTTCTTCATAATAATACCCACCTGAAACCTCAAACTTAGTACATCCGATAACTGCTTCTTCCCCCAATTTCAGTGTTAAAAAATATTACAAAATATAGCAATTCAACATATGCAACCCAATAAACATGAATCGTGGCCATTCAGGGCGCTTAATAATGAACGTGTGCTAAACCTAAACAAAATTTCTCTTTAGTTTCAATAATTAATATAAGAGCGTTTAAATTATTTAAACTAAAGGGAATTTTTAAAATTTATTTATTATACAAATACCTGATATACATATGTGTACACAAAAATACAGCACCTTCAATTATCAAAAAAATGACAACACGATAATACATTTTGGATTTTGGTATACAGGGTGAGTTTGCTAAGACGAATCAGCTTGATATTTCGGGTATTTAAAAAAATTATTGTTGGACAGATTGTCATAGGTAGTGCCCCCTATATAAAGGCGCTATCAAAATATTTTTGGCTGTTTCAGAGAGGTTAAATAATTTTTAGAAATTGCTTGTATAAATTATTTGTTCAAAAATTATAACTTTGTGATGTGTGTTGATCTTTGCTTGTAATGTTGTTTTCTGTGACGTTTAATAAAAATCGTTAACTTTAAGAGTTCTCATAAATATTTAAATAAATGTTTTGTATTTTATCCATTGTTTCAAATTAATGCAGTTTTAACGTACCTACAATGTAAAATAAAACAAATTCACAACTACCTGGAGTCATACACTGAGAAACAGAGTTGCGTCGATATCGTTTTCCCAGATGTTTTTTAATGGGGCAAATCGCATATAAAGATTAGTTTGTATCAACTGTTATGGCGTTAATATACACAGCCTAAATTAATTTTTAAAATAATTTAGAAATTTTAATTCGAGAAGTATCAGGATTATATGAAATAACGACATCGCACAACGAAGAGTGTAAATGGACCGTTCTGATGACGCCCCAGGATATCGCGTTAAAAGTCCGGTATCGATTTCCGGGCGGTGCCTTTCCTTAATTTTTTTTGTAAAATTTCGTTTTTTTGTGAATATTAGAGGTATTAACACTTTGCTCCTTTACTTAATATTGTTTATTTAGTAAACATAATTTAATTTTATTAGTTGCCAGTAGTTCTCTAAACCCTGCTGGTAGTAAAAGTTGGCGCGTTTGGTATTAACAAATAAAATAAAAATTAAATTCGCAAAGGAATTGTCAACACCCATACCACTAACAAAAAATTAAATTAATTCTAAATAATATTTTAAGATAATTGACCTCCTCAGGAAATTGAACCCGTGCTTCTTGCGTTACAACCTGTCATGTTAACACATCGGTCTATTAAGCCTCTTTATTGTGAAGTGTCATTAGTATATATAATACCGGTATACAGGGTATAAGTTTTATTTTTTATTTAAAATTTAAATTAAATAAATTAAAGCCCTAATCTTAATCACTGCAATCGATACCTGTTGACATAAACTACATATTTTGAAAATGTGAAATGCTGACTTGAAAGGTACGTGAGGAGACAGTATCGGTGCAATTATGTTTTGCGGGTATATCATGTCCGCTAGATGTCTTTGTTTTATTTTTGGTTTTACGATATATTTATTTAAATATTTTAGGAGAACTCTTAAAATAAGCCATTTTTTAAATTGGGCACTACATAGTACAACAGTCCAAGCAATGACCATTTACGAAAAGGTTATTTAAAAAAACAGTTCTTATAAGCAGTTTCCAAAAATGATTTATCCTCATATCCACCTTGTGTATGGATATCATTTATTACATATTAATAGTCCTAGTTTTAGCCCCCAAAAAATTCATAGTTAGCTATCTCTTCTACATATAGAGTATGCATAATCCATCTTCTGTTATCTTGATATTATTGATAAATCGGCGAGATGTTCTTCGGACGTTCGTGTTGACAACTAATAATTTTTTATTAATTTTTTCTTGGAAAAAGGATACAAGTTACGGTTGTTGAGTTTTCTGTTAGTTTTTGATCGCATTACTGTTCATTTTTAATCCTGAAATGTATGTATTAAAATTTTACTTCATGAATAAGAACATTGCAAAAAATTTACTGTTATTTATCTTCTTGAAACAGCACCCCCCCCCCATGATTAGGCGCCTTTGTGCGGGGTACAACCTGTCACATGTTTGCGTCCTGACTGGCCACAATTCATGTTTATTAGGTTGCATATGCTAAACTGCTACTAATATTTTTTAACACCGAAATTGAGAGATGGCACTGTTGTCGTAGTTTAAACCTTCAAGAGGGTGTTAGTCAGTGGCGGTTTATGAATAAGTAGGCACGGGTGCGCCCCCTCCTTGTTTAAAATATTAAAATTAATCTGCTCTTTTCTATCTGTAACAGTTTGTTTTCTATAGCTAACGTTTTAAAGTTTAAATTGTCATCCATTCCGCAATTTTCGCCGCAAAGTTCGCAATCTCTTTGCGCGATTAAATCTTCAGGCATGAAGGTAGCACCTATTCGGCCCCCACGATTCTCTGTATTCGGCAAACATAGCCTGACCGTATGTATAAGATGATTATTGATTATATCGGTCATTTAGTGGGCCGAACAGATTCGCCCGCGCTCAAAGTTTTCTATTCCTAAGTGCAGTTTTGTGACTAGTAAGTTAATAATCCTTTAAAGATTGACTTTTTAAGATTTTCGATTGAAGAAAAACTACAAATTAAAACATTAGGCAGGCCCACGCCGAATTTAGATTTAACACAAGAAATGAAGAGAAAAGCACAGAACAGGTGTTCCACCTATCGTTTTCATGCAGAGACTTATAAACTTATACTTACATTTTAGATAGAGTAATTTCTTTTCATCCCATGCTCTCTAAGAAGAGTTTAAAAAGCGAGTTATATACGCATCATCCGACTTTAAAGAAATATTTGGTGCTATAAATATTTTACCATTTTTGTTAAAAAATAATCTTGAAGAAACTTTTATAGAAACACTGAGACTTCTAAATATTATCGTAACAACACCTATGACAACCGCCGAAGCTGAACGTTGCTTTTCCACATTAAAGCGTGTAAGAAGCTTTTTACGAAACACCATGTTTAACAATCGCTTGAATGCTTTGGCTACAATGTCTATCAGCAGGAGTTTAGTTAAGGAAATTGATAATTTTGTAGAAAAAGTTGCGGACAAATTTATTTCGATGAAAAATTGACGAGCAGAATTTCATTTTAAAAATTAAATGTGTTTGGGGTTTTGTTTGTTAAGTAATTACTGATTCGATAACTATCTTATATTTTCTTTGAAAGTAATTTACAAGGATGGATTTTATAAACTTTTAACGTGTTTTTAAGAACTTCACGTTAATTTCAGGTGAGTTTTTTCTTATAATAATATATAGTTTTGCTTTAAAAATTAAAATGCACCCTTCCCTGTTGAAACCTCACCGGAAGCTACTGGTGTTACTACTGACAAAAAAGACTCACTTTCCGAAGTGTAAATGATATAAAATCATGTTTACAGGCACAAATATATCAGATTTTCAAAACTGTCCGTGGTGTAAATAATCGTGTCTGTTTAGGATTACTGCAACTCTTTTGAAAAAACTGTAAAAAATCATGTTACTTTTAAATATGAACGAAAAAAATTGGATTATTCTTCATAAATAAAATAAATATTATTTGTCATGTCAACAGGTTTGTTTCTATTTAATAATAAACATGAATTTGAATTAAGTAAGGCAGTTAACAAATTATACTTGTAAAATTACCGAAATGTAAACAACGTGGCCGATTAGATATTGTCTTACTTCCTTTAATACATCTGTGCAAGGACAATACAAATTGTGTACTCTCCATAAATAATCGGGAAACACAGAGGCGGATGTAGGCCACAGCATTGCAGCAATAAGCAAACCATAAAGAAGAATGTAATATGGAACGTATGTATGCAAATGAATGTACAAATGATTACAAATAATAACAATAATTGCTAGACAGCTCGTTATCTTGCGTACACTTCCGACTGTATTGAACAATTACATAAAAATTGCATTTTTAAATTACCCCACAACAATTTTTTATTTACAAAACATTTGCATTTTTTCAATTCCTAAAAATTCATACCAGGTGACTATAGTCATGATACGGAATTGAGTGTGGGAAAAAATTGCAATTAAAATTCACTTAAACTCCTATTTTTAGATGTTAAAAAATGCATTCGCGTTTATTTCCTACTCGCCTTGTGCATGCAAAATGTTAATGTATATGCAAAATTTACGTAAGAATTTCTTATAGTCCAAGGTTCTGTTTTAGCCAATAATTTAGGTTCAACAGAAAAAAAATGCACGATATAGCCCGGAATTCATGTGGGATTTTTATCTAATTTATCGGAAAAGTGGGCTGACGTCAAGGTTACACGCATGCAAAGATTCGTACAAGTTTGCACTGGAATCAACAAAACAGCACTCTAGATCAAGTTGGAAGAAGTCCAGAAACCTAGAAAACAAAGAGAAATTGAAATATAATATTAGCAATAAATAAAATCGTTCTGAATTCTATGAATCCCGGCAAAACTACATTCCCAATAAAGTGATCTCATTATAATAATCCTACGGCATCTTCGCCAAAAAAAGAAATCTAACTTTTACTATTAACTCGCATCCATTCCTTTTTAAGCGGACATCGACTGATTTCCAAATCTCATTATCAACACAGCGAAGTTATTACAAAACGTCAGAAATACTTAAAGCCCGTTCTTTCTTCGATGTTTCTTAATAAGTGAGGAGGGTCTGACCTGCACTTTATGCGTGACTTAATATGGCGAAGGTGAAAGAGGAATTTAAATTTATTATAAACACACAGAAGTGCACAGATAAAATCGAGTGACCTTTTCACAACGACCTCATCACTGTTATTATCGTATATGCTTCCCAGTCGCTCGGTATTTACGGCGAGAGTTTTAAAAAGAGGCCTGTTAATAATTTCATGTGATAAATTGCACACAATCTCGGATAAAAATCCGGAGTCGAATCACGACCTTGTTTCAAAAAAAGTGCAAATTAGAATGCCTATTAGAGGTTGTGTGTAGGAGGAAGATGTATGAGAAAGAATGTTTGTTGCTCTTTTAACCATATACTGTAAAGTTTGTAACAAACTTCACTTCAAGGAACTTCAGGCGTAGGTGTGTTAGAAATATGAATCCTGATAGCCGAAAATGGAATGGCTTTTAGCGCTAACATGTATAAAAAAAATAATATTTTTTTGCGAATTAGTATACAGGGTGTCCTAAGACGTGAGGTTACTACTTCGTGTACGTAATCTTTAGACCAAATATGGTTAAAAATTCCAACAAAGTTATGCCCTGAAGTAAACCGTTTTCAAAATACAGAGTGTTAAATTATTATTTATTAACTAATTACAATTCCAGAAAAGACAATATTTATTTTTATTTTAGTTTAAATTCACTGTAAAGATTGTTCAAGATGGCCACCGTTGTTCTCGAGACACATTCTGGCTTAAGAAATATCTGGTTGCCCTACGTAACATATCATTGTTATTCCGAATTAGATCTGCTGTCTCCTAAGATCTTCAACAATCTTTGATGGTGTTTGGCATACCATATCTCTCATATAACCCCTCAAATAATAATCTAAACAAGTTAGGTCCGAAGATCTTAGGGGCCAGGAGTGCTGTTCTCCTCTATTATTTACACACTTCAAACCGTTGATTCAAAATTTTCTTACCCGTAACGCGGTAGTGCGCAGGAGCACCATCATGCTGGTACCACATACCATGTCTGATCGCCAGAGGGACATCATCTAACAATCCTCCCAAATGATCTTCTAGGAAATTTAAATATCTGTCGCCGGTTAAATGGTTCTCAAAAACGAATGGACCAATGAGCACGTTATCAATAATTCCACACCAGATATTCACTGATTCACACTGTGATTTTGTGTGGATTCTCCAAATTCCAAAAGTGGTTCTTTCTGTTCATTAATCCATTCCTTGTAAATCTTGCTTCATCCGTGAATAAAATTCTATTACGTAGGTTTCGAGTTTGAATGATCCAGCGGCAAAATTCCATACGACTACCGAAATCTGTAGGTAAGAGGGCTTGAACAGGCCGGATATGAAATGGATATAAACCATTACGTTCTAATGTTGTCCAAACTCGCATGCGTGGTACATTAACTTGTGCAAATACAGGACGTGTTGGGATTATTATCAATTTCCAGAATGTGTCTCGAGAGCAACTGTGGTCATTTTGAACAATCTTTATAGTGAATTTAAACTAAAATAAAAATAAATATTGGCTTTTCTGATATTGTAATTAGTTAATAAATAATAATTTAACACTCTGTATTTTGAAAACGGTTTACTTCAGGGCATAACTTAGAATTTTTAACTATATTTGATCTGAAGCTTACGTACACGAAGTAGTGATCGTGGGATACCCTATATAATATCGTAAAAAAAATGTAGATATTGTAATTACAAAATTATTAAACATATCTGGAAGATCTTTCAAATTAATTGATTTCAAAGTATCTTAAAGAAAGCTTTATTTATTTGATAGCTCAGATATGTTTTGAATTGTTAATCAATTACAAAGATTCTTCTTATAAGAAAATAACAGTCTAATATATTTTTAATAACGGAAACTTAAAGTTTTAATAGAGGTAAGTATTTAAAAAATTAAGTAAAATTCTTAAATGTTTTGAAAATCTTATACGCATCCAAAAACATATTTCCTATTATAAAATTGTTAACATATCTAAGGTATACAAAATTATATAAAAATATCTGGAAAATTTTATAATTCATTGATCTAAACAACTTAGGTCCGGAGATCTTAAGGGTCAGGGGTACTGTTCTCCTCTACCAATCACACGTCCTTCAAACCGTTAATTCAAAAATTGTCTTACAACAAACCTTTCAAAAATGCCTTAAACCTTCCTGTAAAAACTTACAGAATTAAGTAGAACTAATAGATATTTCAAAAATTCCAAAAATTACGAATAAGTAAGCGAGAGAGAATAAACAACAAATGATGAATACTTACTAAAAGTATAAAAAGGGAGTAATTTGGAATTTTGGTAATAGAAACTTATTTATTTTTCTATTTGAAAAACGAGAAGTATACCTACAAGGTATAAAAATACGAAAAAAGAAAACCAGTATAAACAAACAATATTAATAAAATATCTATATTAAGAGAATCTTAAACCGACCTGGCAATCAATAAATATAAATAAAAAAATAGTAACTTTTTACATAAACAAACCATTATATTCGTTTCCCTGTCCCTCTAGGGTGTTAGGACCGTATATTTGAACGATGTTAAGCGAACGGCAGCCAAGGTAAAAGACAATGCGTATAGGATACCACACAATAAAGTTACAACGTGTTAGCATTGTTTTGATTTTAAGGCGCTACTAAAATAACTTAAAATAAGATAAAATTAGCATTTTCTATTGTCACGATAATGGGCGACCTTTCCACTTGCGGTTTTTAACTAGTAGAAAACATATCCACGTTTGATATGAGGTCAAAAAAATATCAAATAAATCATAAGGACTTGTGATAATAAATTTTAAAAAGTAGTGCAATAATTGGGTACAATTAATCTACTTTTACGACATGTGTGGAACTGATTTAGTGAATTTTTTCATCTTATTATAAACTACCATCCTTGAAGAATATAATGCATACAACCCCAACGTCAAAATTTATCTGATTTGCTCACATTCAAAACAATGCCGAGACTCTGTTACCAATTTACTTTCTCGTATATTATACGTATTGTCTTTCATATTGGCTGCGCTTTGTTTTCAGCGTTCAGGTAGACGGCCCTACGCCTCGTGGCGGACGAGGAAAATAATAGAATGCTTTGCGATGCAAAACGTTACATTTTTTTTGGTTGTCAAGTCGCTTTAGAAACCCTTTAAGAAAACTGGATAAATCTGGACATTGAAGTTGCATGCAGATGGATTATATTCTTAATGGATATGTTGTCTACTCCATAACAAACGTAAGTGGTAAGGTCGTCTATTAATGCAGCTACGGAGACAGTAGAAAATTCTTATTCTGAGTCACTTTATTAGCTCTTTAAGGTTAGACGATTGAAAAGAGTTATTAAAGTTAATTTTTTTTGTAATATTAAACGTCCATTTTTTATTATAACACCTTAAATGGCGAATTTTCAAGTTTTACTTTCAATTTTGGCTTGTAATAGTAAAGATTTTTATCAGTACATTCTTTAAAGCTTGTTTTGGCATTTAGTGGTATTCACTTTACAACCTTTAATTCGCAGTCTATAGCGTCTCCCACAAAAATGAATTAATCTTTTAATTTCCATTTCTGAAGTATTTTAAAAACAACTACTTTTTAGGGTTTCATATTTAATAGTTACTAATTAGAGACTGGGCTTATTTCTTGGCACTGATAATATGCGTTAGTAGAAACAATAGATTTATGGGACAGCAATATTCAATATTTAGGCACCTATTAGAGAGAAATATTTTTGTGGAGTCAAAGAAATAAGCCAAAATCAGCCATTCAGAAGTTTCCTACTTTAAAAAGTAGTAGTTTACGACAGCTTGTATATGGAAATTAGTGTATTGTATTATTGTATATTATATGGCTTATTTTAAAGAAAGGCTTTGTATAAGTGATAAGGAACGGCAACATTACAGATGCGGTATTTAAGAATTCCCCAAAGCACTCGTAAATCGTTTATTTGATAAATTAGAATATTTACATTTGGGAGGATTATAGCTGGTGCTGGTTTTGTACAGAAGTGCAACTGGAACAAATAAGTGCTTTCCAGGAGGAAAACAATTTAAAGAAACACCGAAGAAATGTATATTTTTTGTTTTCAAAATGTTTAATGTAAAACTTATTGAGAAGGTATGACTCTGTAAACGTTAAGCATTTAAATACCTCTCGTGAATGAAACGCCTCAACTGATAATTAAAGATACAAAGATGCAATAATGACCTAATTTGAGCAAATATTTTTGCTCAAGGCCTACACAGTAAATTTTGCATGGAAAAAATGAAATCAGTGAAACCAATTTCTTGCGCCTTGCTGTTTTCGTAGAATATCATTTCTTAAAGGTACGGCCACTTTTCACTTGCGGGCCAGTTTTTCCCAGTAAGTTCCCTTTAATATATCCTGTTTCAAAAAAGTTAAACATATTGAATAATAAAATGGCATGAAGTAGTACTTTCAAAATGAAATAATGCTGGGGTTCTACATCCCGTGAAGGTTTTCTCCTGTAAAGTGGCGTTCAGAACTCCCGTATCCATGTTCTCACACCCAGTTGTCGCGTGCCAAATACATGACGCGTGGTGATGTGGTGGGCATCACGCATTAGAAACCGTATTATAACCCCTTGTTCATTGGAACGCAGGTACCCAATTATTTAAAGCTATAATGTAGTCCGCTCGGCAGACATCGAGTCGGGCTCTTGAATTTCCCACCTTCCGCATCGGAGCCTAGTGTTTTAGCACTAACCACTGGACCACGCTGGCGCTACTTTCAAAATATCACTTCATTTTAAATATTCAATTATTTTTTAACTATCATGCATATATGTGGATTATTTCATTATTTTCTTCATTCTTAGGTACGTCTACAATAAAATAGTCAAATACTGCAACTAGGTTTAATTTTTGCATTCTGATACCATACGTATAACCATAATTGTAAATTAATTAAATTTGAGATTTTAATGGAAATACCGGTCGTGGACCAGAGGCTAGCGCATTGGATTTCTACGTCGAAGGTCCTGGGTTCAATTCCCAGTACCGAAGCTTCGAATATTTAACGGCCGTTATCCCTCGCAAGGCAATAGCAAACCAGCGAGGCATTCTGCCTAGTAAATATTCTCTGGAATAGAAGTGTTTACACTTCCCGTGGTTCGGAGCCCACTTTAAGCTGCAGGTGCTCTATGTCTGTGGTGCATTAAAAACGCGCAACACAGGCATAGGAGAGAAGTTCGCTACGTCTCGTAAGACATCAAGCACTCGAAGAAGAAGAATGGAAATATCCCAAAAATTTCTGTATGTATTATGCATACGTGAAAGCTCATCCGATTTTGATCTAATTTCCAATGAGAAAATCTTAAAAATATGCGGAATTAGGAAGGGTAGGTAATTAAAAACATTTCTCAATAATATTATTTAGAGATAAATCGACTTGAAATACCAAAATTGTGTTTTTAGTGCTATTTTTTTTATCAAAATTTCTTTGTTGGCACTAAAGTCGATGTTGCCCATAAGATTAGTTATTGCCGCATTTTTAATAAAATATGTCTACTTTGAGTACAAATCGCTACAACTGGCAACATCGTGTTTTGTATTTAGGACACGCACACCACTACCGTTACAAGTTAAATAATCTTTTAGCTTAATAACAACAAAGAATGTAAAAAACATGATTACTTTTATTTGAGTCTATGTGTTTATCTCCATGAGTAGAAAAATTAGTTGAGCCCATGGGTTACACCCCACGTTTGTTCGTAGAAACATAGAATATATGTTTAACAAAATAATCGTAGTCCTGAATAATCTGCTGAAAATGACCAACTGGGAGAAAGCTTAGAGCGAATACAACAATTCTGAATATAGTATGAAAAACAAACTTTAAACGAATTTCTAATTTTTTAAGGGATTGATAATGTATTCTTTAGAATTCAATATTAATAACAGTAGTTTAACATATTTTTCTTGAATGATTGCAATATTTAAACAAAACGTTTTTTTTAACGGAATGTCACAATTCACTGGTACAGTCAATTGTTACACGATGAACGACCTTCTGAAAATTCAGAAGGCCGCCAATAATTAACTGATACTTGTTATTGTTTATTATTTTTGTGCGGATTTCCCACATGAAATTATATAGTTCAGTGGTCCAATGTAACCAAATTTCTAAATTTAGATAAAGATTCAAAATGAAGTTTCATAGTTGAAATTATAGTTACTCAGAGTTGAGGTGTTAGTTATGAGCTAATCAGATAAATATTTATTATTTTCGAATCAAATATATAAGTTACGTGGTTAATAGTTTTATATTTGAGGATTTAATTATACATTAAAAATTAATTGTATTGTTTATTTAAAAGTAAATATTTTTTGTTCATGAAATTTTTGTTTACAAAATATATGGAAGATAAATATCAGAAACAGAGCATACTCTTATTTGAAGTTTAAATACACTCTGAATTACCTCTTTGGAATACCAACATAATTATCTATGACATGCAATATCGCCATACAACTTCTCTGCTTTAAATGAAATCCACAACCAAAGGTTGGGACTGAAGCTAAAAGTAAACTACGAGTTACTATAACATTGCTACATTTAGTACATGACGCAATCGGCGTATGCAAATCAGAAGAGTTGCTCTTGTTCTGGTACAAATGTTCGCTCTGACAATAAGTTTACTAATTACACTTGCAGCAATTTGCAACGATCTAATGAACAAATTAACTGCAACCTCCAGGACGGGAAAATTATTCTAAGAAACCTTTGCCTTTTAAAGTGTTGCTGTTTACAATAATTTTTCCGTAACAACAACTTTCCTTTTGTTTTGTGCGCTTTAAAATGGCTGAGCACGAATAAATAATCGTTTAGAATGACCGATTATTAACTTTTCCGCGATTTACAATGCAGGTCTTGTATTAGAGAAAGGCGCACTTGTCGAAAGTATATCACATCGAACAGAAAACGGAAAGTCACTCTGCAAGAATCCGATATAATGATAAAATTACACTATCAATTTATTATTCACCTTAGATGGTATAATTGCAAGCACGAATGATTAATTATCGAGTTTTGTTATTTTAGCAAGATTAACCTTGTTTAGAAGAGAAAGGAGAGAAAAACGCGGAGCAAAAAGTAGCCGAATTAATTTAGAAACAACGGGTGCGATGGCATTTGCTAATGGTTTATTATATCCTCGAGAAACTCACTAAAATTCGAATATTAAGAGCTAGAGGTGTAAATGTCAGTAGTCATTGCCATTTTTTGTAGCAAGGAGGAAATTTCTTCACAGTTAAACAAAGTTGACGAAAGGTTTTAGGCGCTCCCTAAAATAACCTTTTAATATGTCGCATCTCTAAAAAATGGGTTTTAAATGTTACCTTGTAAATTAGGCACGCCAATTATAATAAAAATTAGGTTGCAATGAGTGACAAAATATCAAGCAGCAAGGACGTTTGGTTTAATCTGGAAGTCACAGCTGATTTACTTTCGTTAGAAGCTATAAAACATGCCAGATTAAATAATTTTTAATGTTTGAGGAAAAGTAGATCAGGAAAATTTAATAAAATAAAGTTACAAATAAAATCAAATGCGGAGAAAAAGTAGAATGCTCTTGCTGTTAGAAAACAAGCCAAAATAATTATACAAAGTTTGATTGATCGTTTTTAATAGCGGAGGTTGCTTTATTAAGATGCTGGAACCTTCAAATTAATTATCGGTTAAGTGGCAGGTGCTTTCATTGAGAACTTCAGATATCTAGTGACGAAACACTTAAATGCACGTCAAGTTTGCTGCTTTGTTTTTAGGCATATTGCCCAATTTATTTAACTTCTGTTTGTGGAAACTTCTAGGTGACTTTGAGAAAAGTGGGACAAAATTTCAACAATTTAAACTATCGGATATGTCTTAATCAAATGTCGTTTGATTTATGGCTGGTTCGGTAAGATTGTGACAAGGTTATAGAGTTTACATTAACTACACTGACAAATTCTAAATGTCTAATTTATGTACTACGAGGAAGAATCCCTATGGTCGTGACTTCATCAATGAAATTTTGACACATGTTTCTCTAATATATTTAGAAAGCGCACATCAAATCTTATTATTTTAGCAAAATTGTGCCAGTTTTCAGATTTAAAATAATAAAAGAGTGCCTTAATTTTTATTATGTTGAAAAAAATTAAATATTAGGTAATTAAATATCTATTAACAAAATTTAAACTATTTTGGCTGAATTTTCCCTTCGCCGAATGTAATAAAAGTGGTAGTGTGAATCTAAATGTGGCAGATCAGTCGACCATAAGTACCAATAGGAATCTCAAAATGAAACAATAAGGATTAATTGTCCGCTGGGTAGCGCAGATTATTCTCTCCTTCAGTAGAAACATTTTCATTAAGTTGAATTAGTGATATAATGCAGTTGTTGGTGTAATATCCGCTTCTGTTGTAGTAGCTGATGGCTTAACAACAATTTTAAACATCGACAGGGGTCGCAAATTAAAATTGCTATATGCCAGTGTGGTCCAGTAGTTAGAGCACTGGGATCCGGTGCGTATGGCCGGGAGTTCAAAACCCTGAGTTGATGCCTTGCGGGCGGTCTACCCAGTAGCTATAAATAATTTGGTACCTGCGTTCGAATGAACAAGGCGTAAAAATGTGGCATTCGAATGCGTAATATCGACCATATGACTATGTGTCATGAACTTCAAGTTTACAAACCAAACTAATTCATGGCGTGTAGTCCTCTTCTTCAGTTAGCCTCTCTCCATCGATTCGATGTAGGCCTCTTTCATGTCTTTCCAGTTTTATCTGTTCTGGGCTCTTTGGTACCAGTTCAGCCCTGCGTATCTTTTCAGGTCGTCGTACCAACGTTGCGGTGGTTTTCCTACGCTTCTTCTCTCTCCCCAGGTTCGCCATCTAGTTATTTTACCGCTCCACTTATCACTATGTCGAGCAACATGTCCAGCCCACTGCGACTTAAGGGAACATATTCTCTGGGTTATACCACCAACTTTTGTGCGCTGCCTTATCCATTGGTTGGTATTATGGTCTCTAAGTGATATCCCCAATATTTTTCTCTCAATTGCTCTCTGATGTACTTGAATTGTGTTTAGTGTTCTATTATTTAATACCCAGGTCTCACATCCGTAACGGGGAGGATGCACTCTTTATAGATTTTTGTTTTTAGTCTTGTTGGTAATTTCATTTTCATCACATAATTTAGTTTTCCGTAGGCTGCTCAGCTTAGTCTTATTCGTCTTTTTGTTCTGTATCCTGACTATCCTTCTTGAGCGTTATTTTTTGCCCTAAGTATACGTAAGCGTCCACTATGTTAATAGGTTTTGCTTCTACAATTAATGTATTTGAGTTTGTTTGTTGGTTTGTCATGATTTTGGTTTTGTTTGTATTTATTTCCTGCCCGATTTTCTTTGCTTCCAAGTTCAATTCTTCTAACATTTGTTCTAGTTTCTCTTTATCCTGCTCAAATATGACAACATCATCAGCAAATCTCAAGTTGTTTAATTTTTCTCCTTGTATCGTGACTCCTCGTTGTTCTCAGTGGAGATCTTGAAAACATCCTCCAATACCAGCGTGAATAATTTCAGCGATATGACGTTGCCTTGTCGGACTCCTCGTTGTATTTTAATTTTATCTGTTGTTTCGTGAGTTTTTATTCTCATTGTTGCTTTGTTGTAGATGTATTTGATTAGGCCTATATACCTCTGATCAATTCTGGCATTCCTCACTGCATTAATTATTGCCCAAGTTTCCACTGCATCGAATGCTTTTTTGAAATCTATAAAAGCCATCCATATATCTAAGTTACATTCGATACGTTTCTCTGTAAACTGTCTGACTGTGTGGAGGTGTTCTATTGTGCTGTATTTTTTTTCTAAATCCGGCTTGGTCTGTGGGTTGATAGATTTCAAATTTTCTTTCTAGTCTGTTTGTGACGATTCTCATAAACAACTTATAGACCTGTGACAGCAAACTTATGGGTCGGTAATTCTCAAGGTCAGTTGGGTTACCTTTCTTAATGATCAGGATAGTTATTGAATTTTCCCATTCGGTTGGTACTTTTCCTTGTAACAGGCATTTGTTGAACAATTTTTAGTTCTTGTTTTGTTGTTTTCTCACACTCTTTCAATATTTCTGGTAGAATGTGTAGTACTTCTCTATTATTATAAATTAATGAAATACACAGCCGGCGATAGCGGTGTCTCTAAGGCAGTGGCGTTCAAATGGGCGTACGCGTACCCCCGGAGGTACGTCAAGACATCTTAGGGAGTACGTAAAATTTCAAGAATGATCAGAGCTACAGAAAACCATTTCTTTTCAGAGCGAACTTTTATTGTTTTCAATTTCTAGCGTTCCCTGCTGAGTAGCAAAATATTAGTTACCCATGGTATAGACTCTACTAGTTTGCAATTGTTTTACACTTTGCCATTGGAAAAAAATGTTCTCTATATTTTTAAATTTTAAAATGATTTTATCCGTTTCTTAACATTATTTATTTAATAGCTTGATTCTTCATTTAAGCGTATGAAACTAGTGATATAATACATTACTTGGGATTTAATTTATTTTAATTGTAATTATGTATAACTTAAATTATTCACTAACAACTTTGGCGGTACAAAGTTAAGTGGAAAAGTGTCTCTAGGGGTACGGGAGGAAAAAAGGTTGAATACTACTGGTCACTTTAGATCGTTACTGCTGCCATTTTAAAACTTCGAGTTATGTCGCTATTTTATCACATGTACTGGCTTTGTGTGTGGTGGTACCTCAATTGGCGGAGCGCCTGCTTTCTGGGCAAAACAGCGATTATGGTATGCATTCGATGCCACAGCACGACTACAACAACTTTTAAAATTCTTATGCTGCAACCCACCTTCCCAAATTGGTTGAAAACCGTAGGATTTTCATGCTAAACATTTCTGTGGCTCGGATTCTACGTTAAACTATAGGTCCCTCGCTTTTATATTTTTGCATTGCGGAGAAGCACGTGATAAAGAAGAGGTCGATGGCCAGCAGTGAAAAGTGAAAGGTGTTGCATTTAGTTCCTCTGGTTCAGAGCTCACGTTAAGCTGTAGGTTCTGTATGTCTGTGGTACTTTAAAACGTGCAACACACTCATAGGCGAGAATTCGCCACGTCTCCTAAGAGACAAGGCACTCACAGAAGAAAAGTATTACAGTGTAGTACTTATTTCGCAAAACTTGTTAGACTATCCACAGACGGATATCCTGGCTAAACAACTTACACAAATAATGAAGGTTCACCTCTTTACAACTATTCAACGAAACTACATAGAAAATTAGAAGAGAAATCTTCTAACGAAATGGCTGCACTGCAATATCGATGGGAGAAATGTAGATGAAAATTATATACAATATACAAATATTACTCCATTGGTAAGAACATCACCTTTATGCCAAAGGAAGCATAGAGATTTTCCATATGCAACTTCTTTGTTTCCCGTCCCTGTTTTTGCTTCGAGCATTCTGTGTAGAATTCCATTTTTTTCCTTTTGGCGTGGATTGGTCCCTGTAACTTTTTTTACGAGTTCTAAAATTGTTCTATGCTATTCTTTTCCACATACTCCATCTTCTCTTGCATCCATTATTCTCAGATCTTCGAGAATCTCTTGTTTCCGTCTTGATTTGCCCATTTTTCGTTTTTCTTCCTCCGGGTTTTCATGAGCAATGATATTTATCGCCTTTATTTTGTTGCTTGTTGAGGTGTGCTCTATCAGTTTGGTTCGCTTTGACAGTAATTACCTCACTATATGCTTATTCTTAATTGCGTCTGCGATTTAGTTGTTCATTTTTATTGTGAACTCATTGTTATTCATTATTTTGGGAAACTATTATTTGAAATACCTTCCTATTAATCATTTGCAGCTGTTCTGCATCTTTTTTGAAAATTTCTTGTCTAGGTAGGTTCTTCTTCTTCGTTAGCCATTTGTCGTTCAACTTTGAACATAGACCTCTCATCTCTCGCCATTGATTTCTATCTTGCGCGGCACGTTTCCAGTTCAATCCACCTATTCTCTTCAGGTCGTCTCCTCAGCGCATCTGTGGGCGTCCTCTAGTCCGCTGTCTCATCCATGGCCTCCAGTTTTGAATTTGGTTATTCCATCGTCCATCCTTTTGTCGTGCATTATGACCCGCAAAGGTCCATTTCAGTGTAGTGACATATTCTACGACATCTCTGACTTTTGTTTTGCTTCTGATCCATATGTTTGTCTTCCTGTCTGTCAACCCGATTCCCAACATAGCTCTTTCCATGGATCTCTGTGTTTTTGCAATTTTATCTATGTTAGCTTTGGTAAGTGTCCACGTTTGACAACCATACGTGAGTACTAGTAATATGCATTGGTTAATACCCTACTTTTTTGATATTGTAGTAGCTTGGGATTTTTTAGCACAAATGTTAACTTTCCGAATCCTGCCCATGCTAATCGGACCCTTCGTTGTATCTCTGCCGTCTGGTTGTCTTTGCTTGGCGTTAGGAATTGTTCGAGGTATATGTATTCGTCTACTTTTTCCAGTATACAATTGTCTATCCTTATGTCCCTAGGTAGGTTACAATCAGTTTTATTAGGGCTTGGTATATTTATAAGTCTGCCATTTTGCTGATCTTGTTGTTTAATACAGATTATTTTTGGGTATTATTCACCATATCCTAGTTCTACCCGTTTTCTGTTAACTGGTCTTTCTGATGGTAGTTATTTATTTATTTATTTATTTCGAAGGTAGTGTTTACTGAGATCTTGTCTTCTATCATCTTTGCTTCGGTTATTTTATTTTGTTTCTGTTTAATTGTAATCATCCTTCCTCTGCTGCTTTCTGCTGTTCTTAAAATATTTATTCTTGGAATTTTTTGTTGCACTCGCAACCACCAAGAACCAAAATCGTTGATATCGATGTATATGTAACGTTCCCACATTTTTGTTATGCTTCCGCAATGTTAGATAACACTGTCTGTCTTCTCGTGTCTGTCAGTCTCACTAGTTTTACAGGCATTCTAGAATAAATACATAAGTATATTTTTCTATTTCGGTTTTATAAAGCCGTTCTAAGCGCACTGTTTTAGCTTAAAAACAGTACGTTAAGGAGGCCTATAATCGTACTGTTTTTAGTTTGTTTTTTTACAAAGTTGGTAGTTCGATTTGAATTTGAAATGTCAGTTTCAGCTACCTGTCAGTGCTGCCATAAGTGTTTATAAAAACTCCCTAGTAATCGATTTGACGTAAAATTTTCTACATAAATTTATTTAAAA
>JABXWE010003883.1:0-37712 GCA_014611495.1 Limonius californicus
GTTACTGTTTGTTGCGGTGAAGTGCTGGACAGTCGAAGCTTATATCCGAAGCTAGGTACTTCTTGTTCTTCCCCACAGAGTCTACTGAGTGTGTCTCCTCTGCATGCATGAATTTTATGTAGGTGTCTTCGCAGCTGGCTGTGAACCGTTACCGTTATAAGTCCTACCAGCTGTACAATCTGAATTCTTCCTAGATAGAGGACGTCAGTTGAGAGTCTGCAAGTAGTCATTACAATTATTTCCTTATCCAGCCTTCCAGGCAGTGTTGTGTAACGGTTCACATCTTTACTGCAGCTCAGATGCTTTGTTTGGGTATACCGAATACTATAAACAGTGTGGATGCACCGATTTTTGCCAGGGTGTCTGCTTTTCCATTTCCCTCCACCCCCGTGTGGCCTGGTACCTATTTGAACTGAACTGCGTTCTTCTCACACAGGGATGTCAGATGGTTCAGACATTCCCTTGTTAGTTTAGGACTTTTAGGAGGTGATTCAACTGTGATTAAAGCTGCAGAATAGACCCTCTCACAGTTGAAGTGGAGTTCCTTGGGCCCAGTCATTCCGATTACATTTCACAGTGAATGGTTTGTCAAAGGAATACTCTAGAAGGAGAAAGTCGGCGCCCATTTGAAGGATGAGATTACTGTCTACCACTTCCTGTATTCATTTATGTCCACATTGTTCCTGACTGGTGTACTCGTTGCCAGTGTATTTCATTATTTGTGTTCCAATCCACGCTTCCCCTTTTATGTATATATCTGAAGGGATTAGTCCCAGAAGGGCTTCCATAGATGCAGTTGGAGTGCTGTTCATGACTCCACATACGAGGATTGTTCGATAACTACGTGGCCTAACACAGAAATGGAGCGAATTCGGAGGAATTTTCTTTACCATTCTGTAGAACTATCCTTTATTAGATTAAATGTGACAGTACAGATGGATCTGTCAACTAGTCTGTTATTGACAGTATGCCAAAGTGAACGTCTCGTGTGATTTTGTAAACAATAGAAAAAACTGAGTTGAGAGCAGTGATGACGTACTTTCATTTGAAAGGCTTAACACCAACCGAAATCAAAGCAGAGATGGACTGCAACACTATTGGAATCCGCTCCTTCGTATTCAATGGTTAAAAACTGGGTTGCCGAATTTAAGCGTGGTCGTGTGAACACAAATGATGAACCCCGTAGTGGACGTCCAAAAACTGCTACTCCCCCGGATATGATTGAAAAAGCCCACCGTATCGTATTGGATGACCATCAAGTAAAAGTGCGCGAGATAGCAGACATAATGGGTATCTCAAATGACAGTGTGCACATAATTTTAACTGAAGAATTGGAAATGAAAAAATACTCGGCGCGTTGGGTGCCGCGATTGCTCACACCGGAGCGAAAACTGAATCGTTTGAGTGTTTCTCGCGACTTATTGGCACGTTTTCGCCACAATCCAAAGGATTTTTTGCGCCGTTTCATAACCGTCGATGAAACCTGGGTCCACCATATACTCCCGAAACCAAAGAATAGTCCAAACAATGGAGACAGAAAGGTTCTCCGCCATCAAAGAAGGCAAAAACGGTTTTGTCAGCAGGAAAGATTATGGCAACCGTATTTTGGGATTCTCATGGAATTATCTTGGTCGACTACTTAGAAAAGGGGAAAACAATAAATGTCGAGTATTATGCCAATTTGTTGCAACAACTTAGCAACAAAATCAAAGAGAAACGGCCTCATTTGGTAAAGAAAAAAGTGCTTTTCCATCAAGATAACGCACCTGCCCACAAGTCTGCGATTGCAATGGCCAAAATTCATTAATTGGGATTTGAATTAGTGCCCCATTGGCCCTATTCCCCAGATTTGGCTCCAAGCGATTATCATCTGCTTCCAAACCTGAAAAAATAGTTCGACGGTAAGGGATTTTCGTCTAATTCCGAGGTAATCGCTGCTGTAAATAGCTATTTCGAGGACTTGGATCCGTCGACCTACAATGAAGGCATTGCGAATTTGGAATATCGTTGGAAGACGATATTGAAA
This sequence comes from Limonius californicus, assembly GCA_014611495.1. Classification (NCBI taxonomy): domain Eukaryota; kingdom Metazoa; phylum Arthropoda; class Insecta; order Coleoptera; family Elateridae; genus Limonius; species Limonius californicus. The sequence continues at coordinate 2,027 of JABXWE010003883.1, forward strand.
AATAAAATGTTCTTTTGTCGAAAAAAACTTGCGTTTTCTTTGTTAGGCTACGTAGTTATCGAACCATCCTCGTATACCCAAACAGGCCAGTCCCTGTATCCTAGATAGTTTTGTGGTGACTGTTTTTTGCTCAACCTTAGGCCACCACACTACGGCGCCATAAGCTATTATTGGTCGAACTATCGCCGTATGGTACCATTGGACCGTTTTGGCTTTAACCTCCATGTTTTCTCAAATATGCGTCTGTCCATCACGAGGGCCAGTTTCGCTTTGTTTGAGATGTTATTCAGGTATATACGTTCCAGTTTAGTTTTGTAGCTAGATTCTAGAGTGATTCCCAGATAACTTACTTAAGTAAGTATACTTATCAGACGTTTGAAGTAACCTTTACAAAACTTGTGCGACAGACGTAAAAACCGTATATTATTAATCGCACGATAAATTTGATTAAAGCCGCCATCTTACCTTGCGCTGCGTTTAGTCCAAGCATTCCATCTACATTTAGGATTGTATTGTCAGATAAAATAAAATTCAAGGTTTTGTTTAATGCTGTTGCAGCTTTATCAAAATATTCATCTTCACAATTTCCATACACAAGATAAACGGGAACAATCAGTAGAAGTACAGTGATGGTATTGACTAATCTGCAATAAAATACAATATAATTAGTTTAAATCTAAGTATCTGTAACTTACTGCTAATATCTGTAGAATAAGTAAATGTGATGAGTGGGTAAACTAAGTTGTCACCCCTTAAAAGTGGTTGACGCAACCCAACATACAGATACTCTATGATATACTGTTTACTGTACCAATTAATCAATCAATATGAACTGTCAATTTACTAAAATTTTAAGTAAATGTTTACAAATACCAAGAAAACAGATTTGTTGTTTAATCTATTTATTTTTTGTTGTTTTTCGCTTGTTTAGTTTTTACTATAATACTGTTGCCCCACTTCACGATTTTATTGTTAGTAACTAATATAATTAATCATCGTCATCATCTGACATGGAGCTGACCCGAGGGTCGATCCTGGATACGCCAAGCCCACCCCATGCCAGTAGGTGGGTAGGAATTTACAGGATAGGGTGGGATCGGGTGGGGCATTGCACTACGTTAGCATGTCTGCAATGCATACTGCAGGACACCGCTGATGCAACACCAGGTAGTTAGTAAGCTACGCATCAATGTGTAACGTTGCGCCCCGCTGCTCATACGTGACGCAAACGCTACAAAATTTGTTAACCTAGGTAGTCTCTGGAGTTGTCCAGAATTCAATTATACGTGCTTGAAAAACAATAAATTTTATTAAAACTGATTTAACTGTATCTACATAATATTTGTAAAATAAATAAATGCAATTCTAATTAATGAACAAATAAAATAAATCCTGGGTACGCCACTGGCTTTCTTGTAGTCGCAATGGTTCGTTCCTCCGGGTCGATGGAACTACTCCCAGCTGGTCCTGGTAGGTCCCGCTTACTGCAGTGGACAAAATGGCCGACCTGTTCACCTGTCTAAGTGCAACATAAACATCTCAATTAGTTTAATTTGCGGTGGCCAAAGGAATGAAATTCCCTTGCGTTTGGATCAACGGAATACGGGATTAGTGATAGTGAATTTTACACTTTCCAAATTAAGAATATGGGCTTTAATGAAATCAAACTGTGGCCGTCTTTGTGCAAAAATTCACCAGTGTTTCAATCGTCGCAAGTAGCTTTCAGAATAAACAATCTGTATGTATTAATTTATAAAATTCTACGTTAATTGAGCTTCAAACAGGAGATTTATAAGCAATCAGAGTTCCTGGAAGTAAAAAACATTCACACTACGCGATTTTTAACAGTACAGTGTAGTATAAATAGTTTAACCTTGCTTTGCGTAAATATTAACAGAGGATTCTGGCTTTTATATTGAAAATGTCTGGTACGCGGATAATTCTCTCTAATTAGCTGACTAAAATTGCTCCAGTCTTTCTAAGAAGAAAGGGATTTAATTTCCCCACAGATTTGCACAAAATGTACTCTGCGACAGAATCTGCGGATAGCTTTGAATTGTTTAAAATGCTCCAAATCAATTCAAAAATTTGCTAACGGGACTTACAAGAATTTGACGTTTCGTGAAATTGCTCCACGAATCAAGCCAAACCTTGCACAGGGTGTTCAACTACTAACAACAGGTGTTAATATAGCTAAGATACGTCACCAATTCGAACACTGGCCCTCTCAACTATGATAACCTTTCTACAGAATTATCTATTGCTTTCTATCGATTCAGACACCGGTTAAAAGAACAATAAAAATGTCTGCACAGGGAAAACGTACTACAGGACACTCAAATGGACAAGCAAAGCAGGTTAAATACTTATATCTACTAACTTTACTGTCAAAAATATCCTGGAATTCCAACGATTTCGAACGGCGGTACGATTTAACAAATTGAACCCAACGGCCACCTACGATCGACGTACCCTAGCTCGCTTCGCTTCGAACTCGGTCACTGGAAAATCAAAACTATTAAATACGTTAATACAACGGCAAAAATTCTGGAAAATTAAAAATTCACTTGTAGGTAAGTATAAGGAATTATTAAACGGATTCTACTAGACTGGTTATTTACAGGAACGGATTTTCAATACTGGAATCTTTAAGAATACTCTTAAAGAAGGCTGCGGAATATTTCCTGACTTTTGATGAGATCAAGAGCCAGGAAAATAAAGATAATTCAAATGGCCGCGCGCGCGGCTTTGTACAAGCCATTTCCCACTTCCGTCATGCGCGCTTCCCCTCTGCCGGAGAAAGGGTCGCTTGTTCTAGAACATTCTACGTCACGGTTGTGGCAGATGTATGTTGATGTTCTGGTATCTTCAAAATGTTGAACCTTCGTGAACTTTGTAATTAAAACAAATTATGCACTTGTCAACATTTTGGCCCGTTACAAATGGGGTTGTTGAGTACGTAGCCGAAATCGTTATGCGATTATGCGTTTTAGCCTAATAAACTTTGGTTTCAAAGTTCCGCATTGTTCTTATTTCACATCGTGCTATTGTTCTAAGGTTACTGATTGCACATCTCTTAGTTGCCTAATAACTAATAACCTACTTAATAATTACTCCCAAACTTATTTTTACTGTCCGTTAGGAGATTATACATTTGACCCCAATAAACTTTGGAATCAAAGTTGCACATTGTTCTTATTTCACATCATGCTATTGTTCTAAGGTTACTGATTGCACATCTCTTAGTGTCCTAATGACTAAGGACCTGCTTAATATTTACTCCCAAACTTGTTTAAACTGTCCGTTATGCGATTATGCATTTGGCCCCAACAAACTTTAGTATCGAAGTTTCACAGTGTTCTTATTTCACATCATGTAGTGTTCGAAGGTTCCTGAAGGTTCACATTGATCGTATTTCACATCCATGTATTGTTCCAAGGTTACCGATTGCACATTTCCTAGTTTCCCAATAACTAACAACCTACTTAATATTCACTTAATAATCACTCCCAAACCCATTCACACTGTCCGCTATGCGACCATGCCCCCGACCCCAAGAAACACCGGTATCAAAGTTTCACCCAGCTCGAGTCTCCCATCTGGCCATTGTTCTAAGGTAACAGACTGCCCCCCTCCTTGTGTCCCAATGATCAGCCAACCACTTGATACTCGCGCACTGACCACCACTGCCCTACCACTCAGTTGGAAGATCGACTCTGGATTGTACCTTCTTCGCATCCCATCCCCAACCCTCCCCTCTACCGTTGACAGCCAGATATCCAGCGTCCTCCTTCCCACCGGCACCTGCTTCACTCCCTCTCCTCTGCCCTCCCCCTCCTAGTGCCGCATCCTCGTCGCCATCCTGTTCCTCCCCAGTCGACTCCTGAGCGGACTCCGCTGCCAGCGCGCACACTCCTCCTACCTACCCAACACATCTATTACATATCCGACCCCATCACATAAACATCCAATACAAATCATATCCGTACGTGTACATGCATGACCAATCAAAACATTGCTAAGGAATTAATCAATTAATCAAGTAATTAGGTAATTAACGGCGAGTAATTTCTATGAATTAGTCTGGGTTAAAGGACCACTACCAGTGCTACCAACTACTGCTAAAGACTACAAAGGACTACAATGGCTACTTCGGCCTGCGACACTTAGCTTTTAACTGCGTCACCCTCAGTGTTGTTGTGGTCTGTGTCGATAGCTGTTCTTTCCCCTTTTTGATGTAGCACCTTGTAGAGGCGGCAGTGGTTCTCCTCTCTTCCGTCCCTGGGTGGATACCCTCGCATTTTCACTCTATTGTTTGCCCCCCAAAATTGTTCTGTTTTCAGTCTCGCTAATCACTTTCGCCCGAAGCGTTTTGCGAGCACTCCCATTCCCACGTCGTTTTTATTAAAGCAAAACTAAGACGAAATCCAATGGATAATACACACGTCCGTGCCCGATCACGTCGCCCACGCAACCCCATTCCAAAGCTACTTGGAATTACATAAATTTTTTAAATTGCTATCTATTCCATAACTCGCCCTGGCTGTTCCCTAATATTAAGAACTTTGTCAATTATGTGAATAGTGGATAAAGCAATTTATGACAACTTTACTAAATAAATTAATTAAATAATTAAAACCAGCCAAACAAACTAACACTCTGACTACCTGCTTTACGATTATTTATGTCCTAAAAACAACCCATTCTCGGAACCGCACTAGGACCGGTCGATGGTGGCAGCTGGGCTGAGCTATTTTTGGACTTGGATTCTTAAGTTTGACTAGAATGAACTTGACTGAACAACGAATATACACATGTACAAAATCCACCAAATAAACTTATTTGCAGTTATCTCCAACTATTAAATTGAATTTCGCTAGCATTTCCAAAGCACAAAGCTCTTTCGAGCGCCCTCCCAGAATTATTCTAAATTAAAAGCTGCTAATTCCCTAAACGAAAGCTAAGCCCCGCTAGACGCGTGCACCCGGTACGGGATCCCGAACCGAACTCTTGTTAGTAACTGATATAATTAATATTAATAAAACTGAATTACTAAAGTTAAAGATCTGCTTCCGAAAAAGCAACTATAATCCATTTTTATACTAACAATATCAGTTCTTTTCATATACAGGGTGTTGGGTTGCGTCAACTACTTCTTAGGAGGAACAACTTAACTGTATAACTGTAGAAAGAATAGGCGTTTAATGTAAACAATGGTAGGGATTTTTCTATCTGAAGTTTAGAAACCGGTCGTGGTAAGTTTTAGAATTAATTTAATTTCAACATTCTCCACTTCCACTTTGTAATTATAGGGTTTATGGACGTTGTTACAAGATGGCGTTAAAAAATTTACGATAGCTGTCTTATTTCCGTAATATTATACTATAATGTTCTTTTCTGCTATTTTGCCCCAGATTTACATTTTCTTTTGAGTCATCTGATTATATCATTATCATCAACAGCCTTTTTCGTCCCACTGTTGGGCATCGGCCTGTTCTCTGTCACGTGTTTCTCCTTAGCGCTAAGATAGAAACGCGAGGGACCCACAGTTTAACATCGAATCAGAATGACAGAAATTCCAGAGAAGGCATTCAAATCCCACGGTTGCAAACCCGATTGGGAAATGTGTATGGTGGCAGCACAGATTTTTATACACTACTTGGTAATGTTGGGGAGTCGAACCCAAGCCAGAATAGATGTTTTGCTCAGAAGGTGAGGGCGGTACCAGCAGATACTACTACCAAATAATGAAGTTTGGGCGATAAAAGTAATGAAATATTCAACTATGCACATGTTTACCGTGAAAATAACTTCATGTACTCCACTAACGACAATAAGGTTAAAAAGTCCTGCATGACTAAAAGCCCACAAATGTTATTGAATTTTAGCACAAATTTTCACACATGAGGTGATTGGTAGGTCCTACACTGCTATTTAAAATGATTAAAGGTGCCGCCATAAACTAATTTTTCTTGTTCGCTTACTAATTAATGTTCCCTTGACTAATTCCAGTGCAATGATATTTCACATAGCGTGGGAAAATTAAAATGAGTAATAAAACATAGTTTAGATCTTTGTCTAAAACCAAGTACTATATAGTTTAAATATCCTTGCTAAAACTAACACTAAATCTAGCAAACCAAAGACAAAATTGTTTTAGAATTTTTTACTAAGTACATCAAAGAGAATGACATACCTTGTACTTTTTGGGTCATTTTAGATATACCCTGTATACAAAATACGCGACTATGAATATTCTGTCTATTATCTCAAGCTAGCTTAGGGAAAACACATAATTTATTCGAGGCCCATATATTTTTGTTATTATAGCGTTTACCTTCTTTTTATTCATTCACACTACCCTTCCCCCGGAACCGCTTTCACATTACTTCAGGGGGGGGGGGGTGCGGGCGTCTCTTACATACTAACCATCCGTGCAACATGCACCCTAAACTTAACTTAGTGAAATACAGTCGCCTCAGCCAGGGTTCGAACTCTCGGCTAATCGGCCGCATTTCACTGTGATCTCGAGTGGCAGCGCGTATTCGCACTGCTCCACCGAGGTCCCCATGGCGTTTACCGAAAGCTAACTTTTTGTATATTAGGTTATCTAACCACCAAATACAAATTTGTTGGCGGTTATAGGTGTAGATTTGCAAGTATACAGGGAATTTTTCTTTTTAGTATACATTGCCTATGTATACTTTTAAAAAGAACGCGTCAATTCCGCCTATTGTGTAGGCAACCAACTATAAAGACAACTGAAGCATGCTGTGGCCAAAACAATCAAATTAATTCAATGTTAAAAAATAAAATTAATCTTTATTTAGTGTCTTCTTGCGATTTTTATACAACCATGTACAGTAAAGACGAAAAAGTGGAAATGCTAATGTGGTATCAGAATGGTAACAGCTTAAGAACTGCGAGAGACTTCTTTTCACTAAAATATCCAGAAAGACGTATTCCTTGTAGTCGAACCATACAAACAATTGTTAGAAAATTTAAATCAGAGGGATGCGTAATAAATTCTCATAAAATAAGAACTACAAGTAATCACGTTTTAACCGAAGAAATGGAATTAAATATTTTGTGCTACGTTGAAGAAATCATAATTAATAGATATAACAAAAAACAATAATTAAAAAAAATTTGCGATGGCCGGGAATTGAACTCGGATCAACTGCTTGGAAGGCAGCTATGCTGATCATCACAACACTTCGCCGCTGATGTATTTTTGTTGTACAAAGGAAGTACAATATTCACGTACCTGACGTACCTTACAGAAACAACACCCTGTCGATTTTTGTATTTAACAAATAAGTCATTATTTGCGTCCTATATACAGGGCGAAATACTTATTTAATATAAACACTGCATCAACATAACCTTCATACTCAAATAATTCACAACTACCGTGACGTTTGCTTCTGTTTTTTAGTTGTCGGTATAGTTGGTTGCCTACACAATAGGCGTAATTGAGGCGTTCTTTTTAAAAGTATACATGGGCAATGTATACTAAAAAGAAAAATTCCCTGTATATGCGGGTTATAATAAAATACTACCGATTGCCCTTGTAACTAGTCGTATACCTGATCGCCGACGGCGCGGCGCTAACGTATTTCAGACTTATTTATATAAAACGAACACATGCAGTTCTGTTTTAAACAGTAATCTAACTTTTTAAAATTGCATTTTGTTGTTAATCTAAAATCCGCTTATCCCTGCACGACGTGTTGCCTACAATCTTCCCTTATGTTATTCGCCACCATTTCCACAATTGTATAATCAATTCAAACAGGAAAAATGTTGTCGGTACTGATTATCATAGATCCATCATGGATCTACCTGCCGGCCAAAAGAATTTTTAATTTTTTCAATATTTCATAAGTTTATTGGCATTTATTTGCCGAAAACAAATCTAATCGCTTTTATCCATAACATATCCAATATTGAGAGATTTCAAAATTTCTTCTTGTCTCTGGACTGCAGGAAGGGTGATAGCAATTAGGCCTCGAGGTGGGCCCATTGTGTGTCCTCCTTGCATCGGTCCTTACTCTGCTAATCCAAACCTGTTGATGAACTTTAGGATGTTTGTAGGTGGGATCATGCTGATACTGGCCATGTTAGGTCAGAAATCCCCCAACATGGATCCTTTGATACAAGCAAGTGCGAAGTACTGACAAAATACATGTTCGGCTCTTTCCTCCTCTAAGTTACATCCGGGAAATTCAGGGTTATTCACAAATCCCATCGTGTGCATGTGTTTATTTAGTCGACAGTGTCCCATTAGGGTGCCTATACATTTTCTCGGGTTGTATCTGAATAATTGTAAGCAGTCCTTTTCGATGGTGAGGCAGAAGCTGCTCTCACTTGCCGACAGTCTTGTAGGGTGACCCATCTGCGAGTGTGACTGCTTAGATTTACTACTTACGTAATGGCATTGGGGTGGATATAGAGGGTGTCAACATAGATTCCGAGCATAGAGCTTGGTTGGAACCCTTCGTCCGCCTTCTCGTTTCTCCAGTTTCCGTCATGTCCTTTGGCTCAAACGAGTTCAACATTATCGTTCAAAATCTCTGGCAATGCTTGGTGATATTGAACCACCAGTTCCGAACTAATCATACAACTACTAAGTGCTAGCACAGTCGCCTTGCTGTCAGTAGATATTCGTATGTGTTTTTCACTGATCCCACAATCAGCAATTGCAATAGCTCCGTGCATTACCACTACCACTTCTACCTGGAAGACGGTATTGAAAGCCCCCAGAGTCATACTGTTGTGGAGATCTAAGTCCTTATAGAATATACCTGAGCCAGATCCCTGTTTTGTCTTAGATCCGTCTGTATAAATGGATACATCAAGTCGGGACGCTTTTGACGTATCCATTAGTATACGGAATCGATTCCTAAAATCGAATTTGGGTGGTGTTTTGTCGACAGCCTATCTCAGGATGAGAGTGTGTCCACACTAATCTACCACTTGTGTCCCATAATCCTAACGATCGTAGCATAAGGGCTGCTATCAACGCCGACTCCCTCATAAACAAGTCAAGGAAGGTGAGGCAGAGAGCAAGGTCCATAGGCGCTGTGGGTGTGGATCGCATTGCACTTGTTACACCGAGATAGGCAATCCTTGGCACATGTCCGATGCGTGTTGTTGCTGTTGTTTGGTGCTGGGCCACCACACAAGTTCTCCGTAACATAGCATTCTTCTGATGACTACAGTGTATAGCCGTAAGGAGATTGTGGGGGATAATCCCCATGATTTTCTCAATGCTTGTCGACACTGCCAAAAGGCTATGCAAGTTTTATTGGTTTTAGCCTGAAGATATTTTCCTCCAAATTAGCTTTTAGTCAAATATAATTCCTAGATATTTTATTTCGTCTGATAGGCTGAGGGGACTTTCTCTTTCTCGTGGATAGTACTAGCACCGTCTTCGTGGCTTCACACCGATTTTCAACTAACTTAAGAGACGCCTGCATAAGATTCCAAAGCACTCCTTCGAAGTTTCCCGTCTCATCCTTCGGGTCAGTAGAGAGATAAGTCATACAAGAATTATATAAAATATTGCGCACGTTTTAGTCTCTAGTCTTGGACTCAAAAATTGAAAATAAGTTAGCTAAATGCAATTGTAAACGCCACTACAGGGCCACTACTCAAAATAGGCCAAAATTAGAGTTTCTATTGTCACCACAGTTACGGTAAAAGACATTTCCACTTGCGGTTTTCAATAACTAGTAGACAACATACCCAAGAATGAATATGGTGAAAAAACTTATAAATAAAATTACCAGAAATAGTACAAAAATACAGTAAAATCAATCTACATTTATGACGTGGTGGAATTAATTTAGTCAATTTTGTTCACCGTATTACAAACTACCATCCTTTAAAAACATAATCCACACACCTTCATTATAAAAGCTTTTCTGATTTTCTCATAATAATCAGAATAATGTCACGACTCTGTTACCAATTTACTTTATCGTATATTATACGTATTGTCTTTTACATTAGCTGCATTTTACCATCCTTTAAAAACATAATGCACACACCTTCATTATCAAAGCTTTTCTGATTTTCTCATAATAATCAGAATAATGTCACGACTCTGTTACCAATTTACTTTATCGTATATTATACGTATTGTCTTTTACATTAGCTGCAGTTTTTCTAGCATCCAGGTAGACGGTCCTAAACCCCGTGGCGGCCAAGGTAACTAATAAATGGTTTGCCGATGTAAAAAAAACTTTCAATTTTTTGTAGCTAAATCGTTTTAGATCGTTTATTTAAAAATACCTAACTATACATTTTTGCATATTGAGTTGTCGAAACCAATAAATTTGTTGACTGTTCCGGCGTACGTTATTTTTTTGTGAAATTCCATTATTTATTTCAACTGTAGTTGCCTAAGGAAAACCTAAACGCATAATAAATAAGAGAATAAGTATTATGAGAGAGAAGTTTTAGTTCTGTAATGCGCTTTTCACTATCTATAATTCGCACGACGTGTTGCCTACATTCTTCACTTATGTGTTCACAATTTCATAAAAAATATCAGTTCTTGTCAAACCATTTCCAAAATGTTATGATCAATTCAAAAAGATAAAAATTTTATCGATACTATTGTGATAGATCTATCTTGTATTTACACACTGACCAAAGAATTTTAAATTTTTTCAATATTACATCATTTTATCTTCACTTAGTTACTGAAAACACATCTAATCTTTTGTATCCATAACATAATTAATATAGAGTTATTCCAAAATTCCTCCAGGTCAGAAGACAAGTAAGACATACAAGAATTATATAAAATAGTGAGCATGTTTTAATCTATATACAGCCTTGGTCTCAAAAAATCGGAAATAAACTACGACTAAATGCAAGAAATTGCCAAGTGTAAACGCCGACCAAGCTATTGCAATCTATATATCTTACCGTTTCTTTTCTTGTGGATTCACCATCTCTCGTTACAACTAAATATCCATCAACAATACAATTTAAAATCGACTTCTAACACATTTGCCATCATCTAGACGACTAGTCATGATAAAAAAAAAGCATTGTTCATCCTGTTTATAATAGTAACGGCTGACCTAGTGGGTCCCATTTAAACAGCTTCATATTACGTATTTTGTTGATAGCAATCTGACCGTGTTGTTCCAAGGATAGTTAGCAAATGGACTATAATTGAATGTTGGCTAAAATTCAATTTAATTTTTATATATGGTAGAATATAAGTTTTAACCGTTGACAGCGACTGCCATTGCTGCAATACGAACACTATTCCTTTTCACATTACGGTATACCTCCATCATCTCAATTTTTGCAAAGGTAGTATTAGGAAAATCGCCAACAGAGTGTGTCATATTTATTTCATCGTACGTATTATTTAAAATTAAACTCGAACCAAACATGTGAAAAGCAACAAAAAATAAATAGCAAGGTTTTATTTAATTCGGTAAATGTTCAAAATTGCCACTCCGGACTCCAGCAAGCGTGACATGTGTTATTGATGTACACGTTTCGATTATCCTAGTTTATTATATAAATCATACTCATTTACTACCGGAATTCGGAGTACAACTTCTTTAATTTGGACCCCGAAGAAGATTGTAAGTGTTGTGATATCGCAACGTTTTAGTGGCATCGATGCACAGCTCCTCTCCCAATCCAATTTGCTTCAAATGCATTATTTAAGTACTTTTTAATAATCCAACTGTAGTGAGTAGGACAGCCATCATTTCGGTACGACAGTTTTTGTAGTACATTGAGTTCTACGTCTTCCAAAAATCTGGGTAATACATTTTCTAGGAAATCCAAGGTGCCACGGGCTAAGAGGAGGAGGGGGCGTTCATTTTGTAAAATACACCGCGCTAAAATCTGATCAAATTCGGAGAAAGTCGTAATAAGTGAAGGCGCCAACGGAAATATAACTAAACTCGGCACTGCTCAAGCTCCGCGTTACTTTGAACGGCCAATCCGAAGGTTGTGCTTGATGGAACTTACCTTTTCACGCAATTTTTCCTAATAAAAAAAAGCTAATTTACTAACCCCGTAAACAAAGGAGCGCAATAAGCACTCTCAGCTGTCCTTACAGGAATCTTTACATTACTTTTAACAAAGATCAAAATAAAATAAAAGTTGAGTTTAAAGGTATTTAATTAAATTCAAAAAAGCGGACAAAAATGCATGCAAAATGGTTAAATGATTATAATTTGGTAACGAACAAAGAAAAACATTATTTAAAAAAACAAACACAGTTTGAAATGAACATTCTTAATATTAAAAAAAGGTCACGTACAGGTGAACCCAAAACAATGAAATCCACCTGAATAAAAGATACTGCAGAAAGGCCTTGCCCACGCAGTGTTTTCTTATATCGCTAAAAATATCGAATAAAAAATATAAAACAGAAACTGATTTCACAGGATTGCACAATCAACGGCGTCGTCTCAGGGAGCCTCCCCCTCGGTAAAGTAAATGGAACAGCTGAAGCGTGGCTAACAAAGGTTTTGAAAATTTACCTTTTCGATAAAAAATTGCAATTCAGGGGAGTGTAAAGCTTGTGTCAGTCCCTGGGTGTAATTTTTGCAGTTGGTTCACTTGAAACCGCTTGCTTTTGGCAGATTTTTCAATATTGCGTCATACGACGAAATTTCCCAAATCGGTACTTTAAACGATATTTTTTGAATTTTTGGGAAACCGAATATTCCCCTTTTTCGAACGTAGCGTGATTGGTACCTACGGCAGAAAGCGAAAGTAATTACTTATTGGTAAATTACACTGATTCGGACGCCCGAGGGTGATTTTAAATCTGCGTAACATTCAGGTAGAGAGCTGGAGCCTGACTTTTGTCTTTTCCCCGCACTTAATAGTGTGAAGAAGCGGGTTAATGCTGCGTTTGCAGAAATATATGTAAACGTCGCGCATACAGGGTGCGTTCAATAAAGCGGCCGAACGTCACAAAGGAACGCTGTCCAGTTAAATTTTCATGGAGGAAGTGTTATCCAATAATATGGTTAGCTACTATGGCACACTAAACATCTATAGAAAAACTCTTTGAAAATTGGTAACACGCACCCAGATTCTCCTGTGCGAGTTATGCTCATTCACTTCTCAATTGTTTGAAAATTATGCCTCATCGCTCAACAATACACAATTTAAAAAAGAGATTGATTCTGAAAGAAATTACAAAGTACCAATCTTCCCTGAGGGTCATTTGCCCATAGTACGTGCACCAAAGTAATGTGGAAGGGATGAGATAAACTTGTTTTCGGAATTCTTCTAACTGATACTGCTAATTACATGAGGATATTTATTTACTGCCTCTAAACTGCTTGTTCATTTTCCATATCCGTAATTCGGGGCCTACATCTTCTAAAATTAGCAAATTTACCTTCGTTTCATAAACAAGTTTCCAGGTGTCTAAATGTTCATTCAGACGGTAGTCTTCAAAGTATGATAGCGTCTGGCACATAAATTCCGTGCTACAACCGCATTTCTGTGGCATTGACCAAAACTATGCAACAAATTTTCTCATTATTTAAAAAAATCTTACTTAAAATTTAAAATTCATCAGTTTAAGTAAATTAAAGAAAAAATAATTTTGATTGGAATGCTATATGTATGTTGGGTTCCGTCAACCACTTTTAAGGTGAGACAACTGAACTGGCTCACCCTGTACAACTGTAGCAACTGAACGTCAACTTCGACAACTAACGAGAATTAAAAAACAAACGGTGGCGAACATGCCGTAGTTTTCTCTTTCTTTTGTATAAGCAGGTTGTTTTCATGATTCAGAAGTCGGCAATCCACGGATTCTAGGATATTTTGTCAAAAAACTTCTCTTCGTGAGACCCGCGTAATGTTTCGTAAATAATCTTATCGTCCCGTTGTGGCGGTCGATTTTATCAGTCCAATATATACATTTTTAGTGATTATCAAAACAATTATTATATTTTTTCGTTCCACTTTTCCTCCCTATTTCTCCCTAAAGTACTCAACAAATTTTACTTTTTATCGTTCGATTTTTTCGTATCGACTTATTTAAACAAAATAATATTAAATGGAGTAACATAACAGAATATTATGACTAAATAGAAAGCAATTTACTAACACGCCCAAGAAATTAATAATTTTGCTGGGGTTTGCTTTGAGGGCCAATTGTTGGGTGTTACATTGTGATTGGCTTCACTAATCGCAAAACTGATTGTATAATAGTGAATTTGGGACGGGGTATATTAGAACCTATCACAACCCTAATAGCTCGCAGGTACCCACCGGAAGATTAGTGACTGCCACCATGCCAGCTGGCGCCACTGATTGTAGGGTACATACCTGGAGCCTCGCCACCCCGACTTCAATGCCCTCAAGATTTCGTAAATTGGAAAAATATACCACCTCCTGATTTAAGGATTAGGATAGCGTCATTGATAAAATAGCTTACGAAAAACCCTTTTCTTATAACTATCGCATGACGTCAGCCCTCTACCACTTATTGGTTACTAACCAATTTCTAACAGTTTATTTCTTCGATCTTTTGTCTGATCTGTCGTTTATTGATTTAAACATCAAACATACAGTTTTTAAGGTACGGCTATAAGAACAAATCGTTAAATTACAAGATCTTGAAGAAACAAAAGAAAAAATGTATTTCGATTATCGAAAAATTAATCTAGCACTGTTAAGCCGGTCCCAGACACATTGCGAATATTCGCAAATACAGGCATTCGCGAGTAGTGTGGGGCAAGGCATTTGCACTACGTGTATGCTCGTACTCGTACTCGGGCTGTTTCCATCGGTTGTCGGTAAATACAACACGAGTCAAAGGAAAATTAAATACGTTTTTCCTGGTAATCGCACTCGCCGTGGAGCTCCCAGACTATTCGTGAACCATTGCGATTACTCGTGTATACTTACTATTGCTTTGTTCCTTGAGTTTATTTTTAGTTATTGCGCAGCAGTACGAGGCGATTGATATATTTACAACGCTCGCGAATATTTTGAGTAGCTCGTGGAACCTCGCGATTAATAACGAGTCTGAATCACAAGCACTCCCGAATGTTAATTGTACAAGTACCTACGAGTCGTGTGGGAGGTAGGACTGGACATTGGCTATACTCGTAAATAATCGCACTTGTGAATATTTGAGATGTGTCTGGGACCGGCTTTAGAGTTTGACGACTTGAAAAAGCAGTCGTGCCTTCTTGTTGGAAATAACCAGTGGCAGATTTCCCAATAGTCTTAGTAGGCTGAAGCCTAGGGCGGCAAATTTTTGGCAGTGACAAATTTGCAGTCTTGTGGGCGTGGCTAAATGTTTTGGCTGATCAAATTAAATATTTCCCAGAAAAGTGTTCTACTTACCGAAATACGACACGAATTCACCGTCCGCTACGCCTCCTATTTAAATGAAAATTATTGTACATGATTGGACAAAAGTACGGAATAATGCAAATATCTCTACCACAGCAACCGCCATTTCGACAAAAATTATCTACATTAAGATTCCTATATATAACCTGCAATGAAGGTATTGACAGTTTAAAAGTACTTCCGGTTTAGTGAGAAGTATCAATTCTTTTTATTTTAATTGGAATACCCTGTATATTTCTTGATATACCGATAGAACTCTCTTTTTAAGTTGTGATGCTTTTTTATTTAATAATTCTAGAGATATTGAACAAAACACTCAACAATAATTTAGTTAAGTTATTGATAATGTTTAGGGGTATCATGGAAGCAATTCCTTCTAAGCCGATCAGAAAACTAAGTCAAGAAATTGATTTGTAGTACGGTACTAGTCAAACAATTTTTAAAAATTCAGCATGTTTCCGTACAAAATGCAAATGATTCATCGACTTTTACCGCGTGATTTCCAACCTAGAACAAATTATTCAATAATAATGACATATTAGAGATCTCCCTTGGTTCAGCGATGAAGCCTGGTTTCACCTCAATAGGTATTTTAACAGCCAAAATATGAGAATATGGACAAAAGATAATTCGCATATGTTGAGGAAATGTCCAGAAGGACAATGTCACAGCACATACTGCTGATCGTGTCATACAATTTTTACACAAGAATTTTGTGATGATCGGTTAATTAGTAGACATTTATTTCCACCAAGATCCCGCGATCTTACAGTTCCTGACTTCTTTCTATTCCCTCATCAAGAAAATCAATATTTTTATTAATAGACCACAGAATCTAGCAAATTTACAAAATGCTATTTCACAAAAGTTAGATGAATTTACCCCTGATACTCTGGTGAATGTGTTTGAAAATCTTAAGAGAAGAGTGGATTTATGTTTAGAAAACAGTAGTCAACATTTTCAACATCTTTTCTAAAATCCTTTATTTACACTTTGTTCTGTAAATGTGTAAGCAACATTTTTTTTTCAAATAAACATTTATATACACAGCCCATAACTGCATAACCTCACTACTTCGGCCACAAGGACCACAGAACACTTGAATCGACAATGTAACCTTAATGTAGCTAACCAAAAGTATAGACAAACACTGGCAAAATAAAGTGTTACTTTTAAATTTCTATTAAATAATAATGGTGAGGCTCTACACCCCATTAAGGGGTTTGCCTGCAAGACGGAAGGTCAGAACTCGCAATCCTTGCTCTCACACCCCGTTGTCGTGTGTCAAATTAATGACACGTGGTGATGTGGTGGCCATTACATATTAGACAACAACATTATTACCTCTTGTTCATTCGAATGCAGGTACCCAGTTATTGAAAGCGACTATGTAAGCCGCCCGTCAGGTATCTAATCAAGTCTAATAAAATTTGAAGTGTAAACTGTCAATTATTAATGTATGACAGTTAAAAATATTTATAATGTTTACATTTATATAATTACAGATTAATACACAACAGGTCTTGCATTTCTATAGCTTTCACGGTAATTTTAATGAAAGCTTAATTTTACATGTCATGTTTAGCGGCGTAACTAGTCATTGACAAAAGGAGATTGGCTAAGCGCGCCGCCTGGAGCGAGTTTCAAAAGGTGCCAAATTCGCGAATACTTGCGAAAAGACGAATTTGAAATAACGCCAGAGGCGTCAAATTAATAGTTTGACAAGGGCGCGAAAATCTTGGATACGCCTCTGGTTATGTTTAATTAAACTAGGCCGCAAAATATATCCAGCCTACAGACGGCAAAATCCGTCACTGGAAATATCCGTCCAAGAAATTAATGTACCAATTATTAATATTGCGATAAAAGAAAAGTAGGGCGCTGTCTGCTTCAACCAAATGCATGGGATGAATGTCTGATACAAACCTGATAGACACATGTTACTCTTTGTCTGTTTCTAATCTTTAACTTCGTTAAAAAAATTAATCAACTATACATGCACATTTACAATTTACTTGTAGTTTCATTTTACTTTAAAATGTATCAAATCGTGTAGCTGTCATCAAACAATTGCTTGTATGATCAGTCTTATTTAAAATGCAACGTGCCTCAAGAAATTTAAGTCGTGGTGAGTGTGTCACAGTCCTGACTTTGTCCGAAGAAGGGTATTCTTTCCGCGCTATCGCTGACAGGCTTGGGATGAACCATACAACCATTTCTCAGGTCATGGGGTCATCCAGCGTTTCAGAGAAACTAACGAACATGACAGGCGACCAGGGCAAGGGCGACCACGTGCTACTTCCGCTGTAGAAGATCGTTTTCTTCGAATGCGTGCACTAAGAGAGGGCTTTACTACCACAAGAGCCCTGCAAAGACAATTTTCAGCAGCACATAATGTGCAGGTTAGTATTAAAACCGTTCGTCAACGTCTTCTGGAAGGAAATCTGAGAACCAGATTACTACCTACTGACCCACAGTTGACTGCAGATCACCGTAGACACAGGTTGGATTTTGCCAGAAACCACTTGAATTGGGAAAATGAAGATTGGAGACGCATTTTGTTCACAGACGAGTCCAGATTTTGTTTGGAGAGTTGTGATAGGCAAATTCGAGTTTTTAGATGTCAAAATGAACGATATGGTCAATGCAATTTTGCCCCCACGACTGCATTTGGTAGTGGCTCAATAATGGTATGGGGAGGCATATCTTTCACGGCCCGCACAGACCTACACATCTTCCCCGACGGCACTTTAAATATTCAGAGGTACATTACTGATATCTTAAAACAGTATGTTGTGCCATATGCCCCATACATCAGAGACAACTTCCAATTAATGCACGACAACGCTCGGCCCCACACAGCCAGAATTGTGCAAGAATACCTAGACGACGTTGGTATTCCTGTTATGCAATGGCCAGCCAGAAGTCCCGACTTGAATCCGATTGAGCACCTCTGGAACATTTTCCGAAGGCAAGTACGATCCCTTCAACCACCCCCTGCAACTCTTAACGACCTAGGGAATTCATTAGTGGAAATGTGGGATAATCTTGAACAAGAGCAGTTAAGTGTGTTAATTTCAAGCATGGACCGTCGTTGTCAAGCTGTCATAACAAGTCGAGGCGGAAACACAGCTACTGAACCTGTAAACTTACAATTTTTCAGTTTTCGAATTTTGATTTATTTAATTTTTGCGTTAAATTACGTTGATTGTTGTTAATTTGGATAAAATATGGTTTACTTAATTTTAAGCATTATCTATGATTAAACGTACTTCATTACATGCAATACTTTAAACAATATTGCGATTGTTAGTTGTGGTGCGTTAATTTCTTGGAGCAGTGTAGTGCGTTCAAGAATGGTCATAAAATTTGCTCCTGATTTCATTAATGCTACCTTATAATAAAAATATGTTGATATATACTTGACCTTAAGAAAAACAATTTACCATCTGTAAAAAGTTAGGGTTATTTATTCGCCTTCCTTTGATTGCTCTTTTTAGAATGTGTGCATTAGAGTTTAACGCATACTAAATTCTCATGTTTTGAGAATTAACTAATCCTGTGAGTGTTTAAGAACTATTAGCTAAATTGTAAACGTTGTAAGGAATGGGTGCCTGGCAGTAAATATGTCAGTCAATTGCAAATCCTTGCAAACCTTGCATGGCCTGTTCCATTTGTTGCAATAGATGAAGAACTGAAGTTTTCAGTTGTCATTTTCTTACTTCCTTAACTCTTTCTACAGTTTCTAGAGTACACACTGATGATCGTCCACTGTTCCTCTTTCCTCCTACATTATCTGTTTCACGGAACAGGCCAACGCTTACTCAATGATCTACAGTTACTAGAAACAATTTGTATTCAAACGCGTCTTTTTAAATGAAGTATTTAGGTGTTAAATACATCCAAACGCTGCCTATTTTCGTTACATGGGAAATTAAGATTCCACCATAAAAATATTCTGTTCTAAAATGAAAACCATCATGTTGTACAATTCAAAACCAGGAAGATACGTGCTGGTTAGTTCCGAAAAGATCAATATTTGCTAAAATACAAAGAAATAATTCAGGCAGCTTGTTGTTCGCCGAATACACGACATTTATTATATACAACATATAAATAGTCTAGCTTGCACATATAATAAGAATAGATCATATTGCAATAACATTTTAGGAAAAAAACCATTGCAGTATATTTAAGCGAATATGGTAATTAGGAATCAATTATATTCGAGACAAAGAAAGATAAATACAAAAGTTGAGATCATAGTTATAATTTTCAAAGGAGAATTCCTGAAAATTTAATATTTATAGAGGCTATTTATCCACGTGTGATTTAAGTTTCGACTAAATAACGTAACGACAAACTTAAGACAGCTGCACCTAATCCTGTGGTGTGATCTAAACATCCATATTTTATAATATTTGATTCACGTTTTCGTCTTTTTCGAAGTTCACCTTCATTGTTTGACGAAGGTGGATTAAACAAGCCGAAACAACCGTATTTGGTTTGAATCCGTAACACATATTCCATCCATTTTCTAGGGAGAAATTCTATGAAGCCTTCATATCCACATAGAAGAACTGCAACAAAATCAATATTTTAGAAGAAAACATTTATTTACTAGGACGGTTCATCATGATTTTAGAAGCAAATGACACACATTTGAAACAACTTTGTTTGTCAACATAAAAAATTAACACACTTAGTATAACGGCGATGCAGCGCTTGAATGCCTTGAGAAAAACTTCTTTGTCCAGCACAGCAAACAACTCAATCACAGCAGCCGTCACCTCTTCATCATCCGAAAAATGTTCTTTTAATTTGGAGAACAGGTGAAAGTCACGGGGGGGGGCAGATCTGGCGAAAGGTAGATTGTTCTATAATTTCAAATCCAGCGTTGTGGATAGCTGCCATAGAAACACAGCACTTGTGAGCGGGAGCGTTGTCTGCCGCGTTTGAATTTTCCACGCCTTTTTTTATAGCTTCACGATCTATTGGTATGAGTTTTGCGTAATAGTCTCCCGTTATTGTGTGGCCACGTAGTAAATAATCAACAGAAAGAACTCCCTCAGATTCCCAAAACATTGATGCCATTATCTTTCCAGTCGATGAAGTCACACGGAACTTTCGTAGGGGAGTGAAACCACGATGCCGCCATTCCATACTCTGCCGTTTTGACTCTAGATCAACACGATGACCTCAGATTTCACCTACAGTTACAAATCTTTCCAAAATCAATCCAAATCTGTGACCATTAACTCAAATTGCTCGCAGTAGTGAGAAACCTGGCCCGCGTCTGATTAGGTGATAACATTTTCGGAATCAATTGGGCGCATACTTTTTTCAGACCCAATCCCTCATGTAAAATTTTCTCAACCCTTCCAACGGAAAAACCACATGACTCAGCAATATATTTGACCGATCACTCAGTATCGTATCCTGCACTAAATCAATATTTTCTTGTGTGACAACAGTTGTTGGTGGTCCAGTATCTGGTACATGTTGCAATGACTGGGTCATACCATATCAAGTCAACTTATGTTTGCACCTTCACATCACAGACATTAGTGAAATTAAGGAATAAGTGTAAAAGTACAAATTTTGGAACTTGAAATATTTAGGGCTTCGAAGTTGTCGAATATCAAAGTTGGAGCATTGTTCCCCCATAAACGTTTTTTACTTTAAATAAATGTACATATTTTGCGATAATTGTTTAAATAATGAAATGTATATTATTTTAAAGTAGGTATATGAAATGTACTTTCATTTGATATATAACTTACCCAAGTTTTTTTTTTATTCATACAAAACATACGCCTACTTGACCAGAAACGCCTTTAAGATTTCTCAAAAAAATTTGTATGTATGCCGACTATAAGCCTTCATAATTGTGAATAGTTTAATCGTGCGATCTCAATGGGAACATAGTGAAAATCATATTTTCGCGGCGGTTCTACTGAAATTGTAAAACTTGCTTGAAACAAAAAAAAATCGCAGTTTGCTATGATGGAAACACAATCCGACTTTAAAAATTGGCTTCTACAATCAATAATTTAGTAATTTGGTATAAATGAAGGAAAGTGATCGGACCAGTCCCACCGTAGAAGGCTGTAACTCTATAACAAAGCATTTCCAGACCCCTTTTCAGACTTTTTTGTTATGGTATGGGATCTCGCTCTCAATTTTAGTTACACCCTGTATTGTTTACTACCGCTGAAAGTAAACCCACGACATGCGTTGCAACATCCAGAGCTAACAGCAAATTAGAAAACGTTTTGCTAAGTTATAAAGAAACTTGTTATTTATTTAAATGGTAGCTTATTGAAACTTTTAAAATTAGCCAAAGAGATCAATATTAAGTGTTACGCCTTACAATTATTTCCGATGTTGTTGCAATTTGTAACTGCGAAAAATTCCATATATTACAAAGTACTTACTCTGTTCTAAAAAAAGATCGTCCAGTTCCGATATTAATCCACACTCAGAATTTGTATGTGCTTCCCAGTAGATATACGAGCAGTACTCTCTAATACTTTTCTCCATCCAGGTCTTGTTCCAACTGCATTTACGAGCTTCCGCTACTTGTAAAAATAGTAACCTAACATGAACATATAGTAATTACAATGTAGATATTCCCATATTGTGCAAAATATACAGTTCGTTACATTTTACTATACAGAAGTTTTTAGAAGAATATTAAGAATACTAAATAGACATGATATTTGATTGACAAGAAATATACTCAGTGACATGGAAATTAGAACACCAAGAAGGGGTAGGAACTTTTTAACCAAACTTGGCAGAAACGTTTTATTCCTAAAATGTAGCAATTGATTAAAATTTTAAAGAAAAAGAACAAAATATAAACATAATTTTTATTAATAATGGACTAGCCCCCCCCCCTATCGGTTACACACTCCCCCACTCTTCGTGGCATCGATTCTAGCAGATTGTCGATTTTTTCTTGAGGTATTGTGTCCCAAGCAACCTGTAATTCGTGCTGTAGAGCTTGCAGCGTCTGCGGAGGATACAGCAAGTTCCTCAGTATTCTCCCCACAATGTTCCAAACATGCTCGATGGGCGAAAGATCGGGAGATCGGGGTGGCCATGGCAAGATATTGACATTATCCTCTGCAAATCGATCCATAGAACGTCTTGCAATATGGGGACGGGCATTATCCTGCTGGAAAAGTGGGTCTTCCAACTGCTGAAGAAATAGAAGAATATGGGGTTCTACCACCACCTCATCCACATATCGCTGGGCGTTCATATTGCCTCGGATGAAGAACAAACGGGACCTACTCCCATAAGTTATAACACCCCACACCATGATCCCCACAGTTTGGTGCACATGCCTCGCAACAGAAAGTTCAACATTGCGACGTTCCCCACGTGTTCGTCTGACCCTCATATGGCCATCACGCATCCCCAAACAGAATTAGGATTCATCACTGAACACCACCCTATGCCACTCTAGATTCCAGTGCAGTTGCAACCTACACAACTCCAAACGTTGCTGACGGTGTTGAGCTGTTAGTGGTAACACAAGATGTGGCCGATAGATTGCAAGCCGAAAGCTCTGATTCTGCGGTAAACCGTTCGAAGGGTAACAGGACGACCTACATTAGCTAACCATTGATCGAAAATTGATCTGGTACTGAAGAATCGGTCTCTTGTTGCCATAAGTCCTCCACCTCATTTCTTCTTCTTCGTCCCCGGTTCCTCTTCTGCGACGTTCCTGACCCTCGCTAGTCCAAGCCTGAAAGCAGCGCATGATGGTGGATTGGTTCCGGTTAAGGCGATTTGCAATTTCTTCGAACGAAAAACCACCTTCGCGTAAACCAACAATACGACCTCTGTCGAATTCGCTTAATTGGCGGTAATTTCCACGTTGGCGCACTCTAGGCATGATCACACCCTCAAAACAAACGACCAAAAACGAAAACAATAAAAAACTGAACAAAATCTCGCAAAACTGACACCTGATAAAATTGTTAGAAAAAACTGAAAGAACTGTCAGATAAGGCATTATCACTTCGATATGAATGAAATTTTAATAAATTGCTACCTTTTAGTAGTTAAATGATTCTGCCAAATTTGGTGAAAAAATTCCTACCCCCTCTTGGTGTTGCGATTTGCATGTTACTGAGTGTGTAAGTTGAAGCGAACTGGATAGAACAGTATTCTATTAACAACGAACAGATTTTTACATTTATTTTAATTTGATAACTACCGAGTATTGTGTGTAGCGTTAAGGACGGGACACACTTGTCATACACCCCTCCGATCCAACTACGATCATACAGTCGGACGAGTGCCTGAGAGGGAAATGGTAGTGGACTCCAAACGCCGTAGTTCACACCTTTCCGGCACGTACCCAGCCCCACTCCCACCCGTCTCAGTTCCTGCATCCCGATCAAGGTCCGATCGTGCAGACTATTCGTTTTCCGGCTGCGGGACACGTGTCTGTTGGTATTTTTTTTGTATTTGAGTTTTGTGCGGTGTTGGTTTATTTAATAAGATTGGAAAAAATGACGGCTATAAAACCGGAGCAGCTCATTGAAGAAGATCTTCTTTTCCAAGCAGCATGTACCCAAAATCTGCGTTTTCCGCTGTTCTCCATGAAAGATCTCCGATTTCCTTCATCTTCTTCTTCTAAACAAAGTGTCACCATGGCTAAATCGCAGTTGCTATAATTTTTGAACATTTTGCGCACATGATCTTGCGCGATATTGTTTGAATCGAGACTGGCGAGTGGCGAATCTTATCGAGCCGGAGCTGGAAATCGGAGAGCAGCCGGAAGCATGTATGACATGTGTGCTCACGCCTGTTCCGATCCCGCACCGATCCGATTCTTGGGGCAATAGCGGACCGGAGTCGGATCGGAGGGGTGTATGACAAGTGTGTCCCGTGCTTTAAACACCCCTATGCAGTTTTCGAAGTAACAAAAGCGAGGCCGCATAAACTGATATTTAGAATTAAATACCAAACTGAAAGTTTATAAGACAAAAGTTGAAATAATTAAATGTACTATAACACCAATTCCATTCGAGAAGTGATAAGAATCTAAAAATAATACCTCTTTGCAATATTTAAACAGAAAGATTCGGAGTAACGGCTTGTACAAGCATTGAAGAAGATCCGACTTGTACTACAGTGCAATAAAAAATGATTGAATGGCACATGACCTCGATTTAGTCTCATTATTATGAACAATACGTTCCGTTTTGTCCGCCAACCTGTACGTTGCTTATCAATACTTACATCCCCCCAGTTCATCAACAGTGCGTGCAAATTTTGCTATGAACTGTCTTTTGTTATTGCTTTTGTTTCGTGTGTTTTTGTTTCTATTTCTGTAATCCTAACGTAATAACAACTTTGTTAAGACTGAAAGGTCGTAATCGTAGCTTTATTAGGTAAGACGGTCAAATTACAAAGTTTGGTTTTGAATAAGGATGGTATGTAAGTTTGCAATTTTAAGTTAATACATTTTTTACAGTAGAGGAGGATACATTGGTGTTTACAGGATTCCTATCGTTCTTGCTTCGAATTCCAAGAGCAATTTTCTAACAATGCAATCCGCTATGAAATATTTAGTCAGCACGGACATCGTATTGTTCAACGGTACCACGAAACAGCAGCGTTTGTAAAGGAAAGTCTAAGGGCTGAGCATATACATGATATTCAACAACGTATAGATTCAAATCCTAACAAATCATTAAGATGTTTGTCTCGTCAAAAAGGTAATGAGCTCCCAAAATTAACAGACGTGATCAAACGAAAATCCTGAGACCTCATTACATCCCCCTTAAACTGGAAATTGCGATGTACAAAATATAATTAAGGCAATTTCTTGAGAACGTTAAAGCCAACAATTACAGCATATACTTTCAAGACCGTTTGTCGACCGATTCCACCAAGCGGAACTTCAGCTTGGGGTTTTCCAGCAAGATCGTTTGAACGTTGATTTTCTAAGGTAACATTTTGGTGACAGAATAATAAGCAGAGCGACTTACCACTTCCCGACTACTTTATGTTTAGATATTCTAAAAATGTTTCATTTTGGAAGAATATTGTCAATGATACAAATACCATGGAGTGGTAGCCGAGGCAGGATAGGTTTGACCGAAAACACATAGCTTTAGTAATAATAAATCTAAAGGAATCTGACGATGAAGATGGCAGCGAGTTTGAAGATGAAGCTTAATAAACATTAAGAAACTTACATTTTACGGTGGTTGGTAGCAATGCATTGCTATTCTTAAATTACATGTTATATTTGAGTTTCACATTTTAGATGTGCATGCCACCACTGCAGCACGATATATACATGCTGGAGTACCCCAGGGCAGCATCCTGGGACCAACACTGTACAATATCTTCACACACGATATATATACTCTCAATTCAATCCAAGTAGCGCTATTTGCGGACGATACAGTCCTAATTTCCCAACACTTAGAACTCTCTACAGCCTTAAATCACCTTCAGACTGCATGTGATACACTAACGCAATGGCTAACCAAATTGTGTATTAATCTTAATCCTGAGAAGTGCACATCAAAAATATTTACGCTGAAGCGAATCCACACAATCATCCCAACTTCTATATTCTTGGGCCGGACATCCCATGGAATCCACGTGGTGAAGCTGTTAACTATCTAGGGGTTTACATAGATACCCGTCTGACGTGAAATTATCTTGTCAACCAAAATTAAATCACGGATATGTCAGGCTACTATAGCTATACCCATTGATCAACAGAAAAACCCCCCTTCGGCGCGAATGTATCCTGCTACTCTACAAACCCTGCTTAGGACAGTTACCATCTATGCCTGTCCGGTATGGAGTACCATTTCAGCTACCAACTTCAACAAAATGCAAACTTTTCAAAACAAAATTCTTCGCTTGGCCATAAACGCTTCGTGGTGCATGCGTAACGGACAAATTCATTACGAATTAGTAATGGACAGACTCGACCAGTTCGTACTAAAAACTTCTTCGACGACATACAAAGCAGCAACATAGAGACTCTCCAACAACTAGGTCAAAAAAATATCTACACCCAATTAAAAAGGCGCTTACCTCAAGACATCAGAGGATAAAATCCTCCAGAGCTATTTCTGGCTAAGACAATATTATTAATATTACTGTTACTAACTCAACCATGTATAACATTGTAAAATGTTGATCTGGTTAACTGCAATAAAAAAAGATGTGCATGATGCAAGAGATAAATAATCGAACAAAATGAAAGTTTAATACAATTTGTTTCTTTGGTAGGGGAAACTGGCCTAAAATGACATATAGCTTGTTTAGAAGTACGCGCGCAAATTAAAGGTTGGGTGAACATCAGGAAGGTTGACAACAATGCTACCAAGAACCTTTGTAGCGTATAACAGCATGGTTTGCACGAGAGGTATTAAGAGAGGTGGTTGTGTTTTCCTGCTCTTGAAATTTTTATCTTCCAACATATTAAGTTTGTGTAATTGTGCTTTGGACGATTATTTTGAAAATCTTCTGGTTTGTATTGATGACTATATATTTCTGCATAAACTACCATAAGAACCTCAATTTAAACCATAAGCAGATTACTTAGAAATTTGGTTAAGTGCAGATTGTCTCGTTCCGGTAAAACAGCATACGTGCATGTAGGGTAAAACGGCATAGCACCCAACTCGTATACCGTTTTGGGTTCAAATAATGTCCTTAAAGATAAAGGTCAAACCAAAGTGCTTTTTCACTATCAAAAATACTTAGGGATTGTTTACCTTTGCAGAAATAGTTGGTACATACCAGTATATCAGAAAATTGACAGGCAAAAATGGAACGAGAATGATAAAATGCAGCAAATGGGATGGCTGAAAGCTTCAAAACACTTAATGTCCCTTTTACTACATTGAAAAGAAGAGCTACAGATGCTAATAAATAAATTAAACAATGTGCAAAAAGTCTTTGTAGATTCATTACAACATTTACAAAACAGCAAGGACGAATATTACCTAAAAATGTCGACCTATTAGAACAACGCCTGTTTGGGCTTACCTGTGACGACGTTTAGTTTGCGAATGAGCAGAATCCAATGATATAGACAACAGAGATAAAAAAAACTATCAAACGATGTTACGGGCCAAACGAGTTTTTTCGTCGGACCGCAGCAGGAAAGATGGAAGTGCCTTCGACTTAGCTCAACAAAGTAGGGAGTGGTTCACGAGAAACGCTTCTTCTTAGAGTGCTTTATCTCTTACGAGAGGTAGCTATCTTCTCTCCTATGCCTGTGTTGCGCGTTTTTACAGTGTCACAGACATAGAGGACCTACAGTTTAACGTGGGCTCCGAACCACGGGAAGTGTAAACACTTCTACTCCAGAGAAGATTCACTAGGCAGAATACCTCGCTGGTTTGCCATTGCCTTGCGAGGGAGAACGGCCGTTAAAAATCCGATGTTCCGGTGCCGGGGATTGAACCCAGGACCTTCAGCGTAGAAGTCTGACGCGCTAACCTCTAGCCCACGGCCGCCTCAAAACGCTTAAGGGAAGGAAATCTATCGTAGTTGTATACCGGGTAAGTCGAAATTAGTGGGCGCCACCTTCCAAATCACAGCTAATTGCCGGTTCTCGTGGGAAGGCCAAGAAACGAGCGGCTTACGGAAGATCAAACTAACCTTTATTGTGCCTCCTTCTGCATATAATGCTTACAAAGTTCATGCAGCATAAAATACACAGAAATAAAAGGTATGGTGAATTTTAAGACAAACATTACTTTGTTGCTTGAAATTGGTAACACATATAGTACACAAAAATACAATACAAACGGTAATAATGGTAGTTGAACAAAAGGGAAACTTGGAACTATGCAGCCAGCGATATTCGAGTTTACAAAATACACTTTACAATTAACAAATAATGACAATTTGGGACTGAAGGTCCCTGTATTTTATACACATTTTATACACCAATACAAGTCTTTAATTAAACACAAGGCAATTTTACCTTAGTTTCGTCAGTTGTGGAGGAGAGAGAGATCACAATTTGGGTGTTCGTGGTGTCTTCGGAAAACGGAGGCCTTAGATGTTTTTGCCAATCGGGAACAAAATATTCGCCGCACAAACTTCGAAAGTGTTTGTCGCAGCTGCGGCACATCCAGAGGGTCACACAAGGGGTTCGATATAAATCCGCAAAAGCGATAAGCAAATTCGCAATGAATTGGCTTCCAAGGATTAACTCCAGTGTATTTCTTAAATCCGACACTTGTTGATGGTTCTCTCCACCCTAGGGTGATAAGAGCGATACGAAAATTCACGCAATGGACAACATCGAAACCCAAACCCAAACTGAGGTCTTAGCAAGCAACCGCGTCGAAAGGAGATCTTAAGTCGACAGCCAAAAAAAAAAAACGCAACGCAAATATGCAGCAGCTGAAAATATTTCATCATATTACAAAATATATTTCAAAAATTCTAGAACAAATTAACACGTTGGACACCCTAAAAGGCAGGAAATTTTCAGCTAACGTTCACGGTCAAGCGCGTATACAAAATATTCATCGGCATTTCTCAAGGATAAAAAAATGATCCACTGAACTGTAGGTTACGAAGCGGCCAATAAAATAAGACTTTAATCCGTAAGAAGCGGCAAAATCAAACGAACGTAATAATGAGCTGGTTGGGACTGGGTTAGACGTTTCAGAAACCGTAATCTAAATCTTACTTTACGAAAACCCGAAAATACTCTCATAGCTGGGCGATGGTCTTTAATAAACCCATTATAACTAACACAGATTTCTTGGGCCTTCCTCAGGAATCTGGTTGGATGACAAGCGAGCTTTTCGTCAAATGGATGCACCATTTTCAGAAGTTCAGTCGTGCAAGTAATGAGTTACCTGTGCTACTTCTATTAGACGGACACGTCTACCACAAAAACTGGGCAGTTCTGCAATATGCCAAAGTAAATGGTCTTCTTCTTCTTCTTCTTTCTTCTTCTCAAGTAAGGAAGTAAGTCGAGTAAATGGCAGTAGTCCTAAAAGCGTATTTAAACCAGGAAGTGACGAAAAGAAGTGGATCTAACAACGGGAAACCAATTTCCCAAATGCAAGTGGCTGGGATTATCCGTATAGTATATGAAAGAGAAGCTGCTGTCGTGGTTTCAGAAACACAGGTCTTTAGCTCATAAAGCCTGACTTTTTTCCCGATCACTTGTATGCACCTTGTAGTACAACAGATCAACCTGATGCAGCAGATGCTACCCAGTTAGTTACTCAGCAGTGGAATCTTATTCAAATGAAGTAACTAATGTAAACAGAAAGTAGAATATGGAAATTGTGACCAGGGGAACGAGGAAGGCTTGGTTCTGCTGACAACGTTAAGTCCCAAGCGATCCACATCTAAAGCCTCGACCGAGAAGCACAAGAAAGCGCCTACATTACTAAGCAGCAGCCCCTTCATGACAGAAATTAAGCAAAAAGAGGTGGAAAGAGCAGAGAAAGTAAAGCGACAGTTAGCGCGAAATGTAAAGAAACGTTTAAAAATAGATTCCAGGGAAGCATTTAAAGAAGAAATGGAATTTCATGGTGAAATATTTGACAAGGAAAAAGACAAGATGATGCATTTTGCTTGTTTTGCGGAGAAGCATTTTTAAAATCAGTTTTCCCTACTAAAAAACAATAATTATAATGATAAACAAGGCCTTTAACGGGCAATGCGAGCAAAAATAAACCACATTGAATTAAATTTTAGGGGTTGTTATTATTAATTTTCACATATCATGACGTTACGACATACGTTTTCACTTCCACGACCTTCTCTAATTTATTTTCATCGAACCCTCTATAGTTATGTTTTCTCTTATCTTATTGTAATAAAATAATGTTAATAATAACTGCACAAAAATTTTTTTCATAAACAGTCGTGCAACTGGTTATGGTTAAGCAAAATTAACATTAGTTAATTATTACAATACTCAAAGGTGTTTGCCCCGGATTGCAAAATTGCTAGTAAGGACTCTGTATAGAAATACCTGTGAGTAGTTCCATAAGCAGGAATATAATGATTGTTGCCCATCATATAGTCTGTACACAAATCACCAATGCGACATTCGTGTGGCGTAACAACAGAGCTCTTAATTAGATGTACCAGACATTGGTCAGATATTTCCTCGGAGAAGAAATCGTCTTTTATGTATTTCCTAAATTGTCTGCACGTTGTTACATTAAGTTTCCTTGCAAACATATTCAAGATCTTGTTAAAGTTTCCAAAAGAAAAGCTTATATTCTTTTGCCAAAGGTTTGGATCTAAGACATATCTAAGAACTGAATCATTTTGTTAATATCACCAATGAAAACAATTAACATATAGCATTAATACGTACATATTTTATGCTTCAAGTCTAATTGCCTTTGGTAAAAGCTAGTTATTTTTAATATTTCAGAAACTTTCTTCTTCATGTGATTCAATGCTTTAACATCAAGGAACCCATGTACTCCTTTTATGTCTTTGAGGTAAACTGAAAAAAAAGTAAACAAAATTGGAAATAGTTTTGTAATTGTTCTGGTACACATTTAGACCCACCCGCACTAACACTCCCAACCCACCACACTAAGTTCGTTATTCACAAAAAATTCTTGAACTACGTGTTTACATTGTTTCAGAAATACAACGAAGCAATACAATTTGGATGGTATGGGCATGTCGAACGTATGCGAGTGAGCAGGTTGAGAGGAAATGGGGTTACTCCGATAAACAGTCCCCGCTACCTACAAGACAGAATAACACAAGTGAAAACAGGCCAAGGGATGTAGATGATGTGCGGCGTTCTCACAGGGTTCTATTTTAGGCCCCCACGCTCTGGAACATCTATTATGATGAAACATTTAGTTTAGGCTGCCAGAAAAAAAAACTCGTCGGTCCGATAAGGCAACGATCTTCCACTGGTGATGTACGGAAGGGACAAAACGGAGATTAAAGAAACTTTCAAATGGTCTATGATGCGAATAGAGAAATTTAAGCAGAAGAAAAGCCTCTAACTTGCGCCTGAAAAAACTGAAATAATGATACTTGAGGATAAACGTGCCTTCAAAAACAGGGTCCGTGATACCAAAATAACGAGCCAACAGTCCCTAAAATATCAAAGCATTCAGACAGACAGAAGCATGTGAATGCGGTACCACATAGACCAAGTGGCAAAAAAATCTGAAAAGACAATTGCCGAACCACGGCGGAGCCAGAATTGGACGCAGGAACACACTATGCTCAGTGGTTAACTCCATAAAGTTATATTGAATACTTACCCGTAGATAGCTAAAAACGGAAAAAGGCTTGAGAGCGTGTGAAAAAGGGCAGCTATAAGAATTGCGTGTGCCTGTAGAACAGTATCTACCAGGGCTATCCAGGTGATAGCCAGCGTGATCCCCATACACTTACTGGATAGGGAGCGCTTGTATACAAATGGAGAAAACACGGGAGCCCTGAAGATTGCGTTCAGGGAAGTTAAACTCCGTAAACAGGAAAAAGAATGGAGGTAACACAGTGAAACGGCGAGATGAACTAAGTAGAAGGTTTACCAGCAGACGTGCAACCCTGGGTAACTAAGAAACACGAAGATGTGAGGTACCACCTCACACAGTTTTTGACGGGGCATGAATGCTTCAGATCATATATATAATGAAACTTACAGAGAGCAAGGAGTGCATGTTCTGCAGCAGGATGGCTACACCCAAACTCTATCCAAGGGGGGGGCGGGCAGAAACTCTGGCGCCATCTGTTAAAAGGCATAAGAACTACAACCTGTACGTGTATTATACACGTACAGCTTGTAGTTGTTATGACTTCTCACAGGTGGATGTATAGTTAGCTTGTTGTTTCGTGCCATCTACTTTATTACAAACTATACAAAAATAACTATTAGGAAGTTTTTTGGTAAGAATGGTAAGTATTAACGTTTATTTGGGTATCTACGTTTAGTAAAAGTTATATATTATATTTTGCAGTAAAATTAAAACGAAAGAAAAGTACCAGCACCAGCAGCGATGAGGGCAACGAAGTACAACCACCCTCTGCTTCAGACACTGCGACTGCGAGGCCTTCTTCTATGGTTGAAACGACGATGCCAAACAGTGACAGTAAAACAGAAAACGACGGTTGTCGTGAAGATGATATTGGAAATATAGTCGGCCTGGCGACCACTATGCCGGTTGATAAGGAAAATTATCTTCTGTAAAATGGCTGAGTACCTTCGAAGAACTACGATTTTGCGGCAGATGCCAAACACCCGAAGAGGAAATTCAATCACCAGTGACACATATTTACCATGGTTAGCTTACTCAAGGCGACTCAAAGGTGCTTTCTGTAAATATTGTGTGTTGTTTTCGCCGTCAGCCAGGATGATGAGAGGTGGTTGGGATTCTTTCATCATCAGACCTTTCACTAAGTACAAGGACGTGCACGATTATTGCAAAGAACATTGCAGACCCAGGGGCATAAGGTTGCAATGGAATCTGCAAAATCTTTCATGGAGGCAGTTTCAGTGGACATCCTACTTTACTAGTCTTCGCAAAAATTAATAGAAAAAAAAAAACAAAAAAGTGCTGTCCTCAGTTGTATTCTGCGTCATTATTTCCGGCACACATGATTTACCCCTCAGAGGCAAAAACCAGAATAAAGGCGTACTTATAGATTTATGCCGTTTACGCATCGAAGCAATTAAAACACCATTTTGAGCATGGACCGAAATACGCTTCATACCGATCACCTATCATACAAAATGAACGAATTGATCTATGTGGCACTACAATTAGGGTACAAATCGTCACAAGGATTAAAGCATTCTGGCTGACGAAACCGCGGATATTTCAAGCAAAGAACAGCTTCCTATTGAATTACCTTTCTTCGATGAAAACACAATTGAAGAAGCATTTTTAGGCTTTGTAGAGCTGGAAGGGCTTGATGCCAGCCGCATTTTGTGACAAATTTCAACCTAGACTCTGATAAGTGTGTGGGGTTAGGTTTCGACGGATGTTCCACCATGTCTGGGAAAGAAGGGGGTGTACAGGCGATCTTGAGGCGAAAGTACAATAAAGCCTTGTATTTCAATTGCTGCTTGCACAAGTTAAACCTTGTCGTGAACGACTTAAACGTTATCCCAGAAATTAGAAACTGCGTTGGAACTATCAAGAAGATAATCATATTTTTCAGGAATCCGTTTAACGACGCAAGCTTATGCGAAAATTCCTAAATTATGTGAGACTAGATGGTCAGAGAAGTTCAAGAGCATCCGCGTTTTTTAGGATCACTTCGTCTATATTGTTGAAGCATCAGAGACATTAACTGAAGAGGGTAATGAAAAAGATTCATATCAAACGCATGCAGCGGCGTGCAGATCTTCATTTGTTGTGTCACTAGCATGAATTGCGAAGTATTCCTCTATACTGGAATCCGTAGCAAATACACTTCAATTGAAGACACTTGACATAGTTAAAGTTAACCAGCACATTCAAACTATTCTCGTCATGCTAAGAGAGTATCGGGAAGACGCGGAGAACGCCACAGCTGATGTTTTGAAAAAATCAGGCGACATTGCAAAGCGTTTGAATGTTGATCTAACCGCCACTCGCGTTGGTGGCCGACAAATGCATCGAAGCAACCCTCCAGCCGGAACTCCATCCGAATTTTGGAGAAGATCTCTAATAATTCCTTACTCGGATTCCATCATATCATCTTTAGAAGTCAGATTTTCTGTACATAAATTTCCATCCGAGTAACATGACGGATGTTTGATGTAAGAGGAAAGGATGTTGTTCAAAATGTGGAATGAGGTAAAAGAAGCGCCAGATATCATCGAGGTTTTAAAGAAGAGCGAATTATTTTTTTCGAACCATTAGAAAGGTGCTACTGATTTTGCTTTCACAGTCCTGCACAACAAGCACTATAGAGCGTTCATTCAGCTTCCTTCGCCGAATTAAAATATGTCTAAGAAGCACTATTGGCGAAAATAGGTTACATGGGTTAGCATTGCTGAGCATTCATCGTCAATGGGTTTTCGCAAACAAGGAACAATTAGTGGAAGCTGTAGAAAATTTGCAACTAATCCTAGCAAACTACTTTTAAAAAAATAATTTTATTAATAAATAGTATTCTTCTCTTGTAATTGTGTATTATTGCTTGTGTGTTCCATGCCTTGCTGATGTGGCTGAAATGGAGTTGTGACTGTTTGTGTGTTTACTTTATGAGTGCACCGCGTCCATGTCTGAAGCTATTGTTCAATGTAGTTATTTATTATATTTAATTTATATTTAATTTGTAGAAATTCCCACGCCCCGTCCCGATGCGAAAACACCCTCCTACATTAGTGTACTCTGAACCTATTCAAGACCCAGATGATTTAAGGAATAAAATTAACAATGCTTTTAATCAAGTGAGACAAGTTCCGGGTATTGATGAACTTATACGCTGTTTTAGAAGAATTCACAACAAACAAGTGTAGCCACATTAAACATCTTTTTTAACTGTTTATTATTGTTAGTAATTTATTACTTGTAAACTTTTTTAAGTCAGTGTTGTTGATCTCCGAAACTATGCATTTGCGAATATATGTTTATTGGGACGGTTTTGCTTGTTTTTGAGCCAAGAATACCCAAGTGAAGTATTATGCAATCAAGGTGGGATACCCTGTATTTCACGTATTCATACAAAATAATTAATTAGTAAAAATTAGAGCAATTTGAATAAGCAAAGAATAAGTTGATTCATCAAAATTTTATATAAACTTACCTTGCACAAAAACCATTCCGAATAAAGCATCGACATTTATGTCTTCTCGATTTTCATGAACATAGTCGACAGCTTTCTCCAACGATTTGAAAATCCGCCGAGGTAAATCATCTTCGACAATCTGAGACAAATTTGCAAATTCGTGACATAACAACAGAACTAAGTAGGCTTGCTTCAACATTATTGCATGAATTTTCGCTTCGAATTGTCTTTATATACCGCTGCTTTCCCAGTATTAAGAATAATTGCGGCTCAGAGTCGACTCGTCAATCGTTAATCCTTCTATACACGGTTGTAATCAATATGAATCTTAACTGACCTAAACTAGTAAAAATTCAATGTCTTTTAACTTTGTTTGTAAATCTATAAAATACTGAATCATCACTGCTCACAAAGATTTTCTCTTTCATTAAAATTAGTGTATAAAAATAAAAATGCGACTAAGCAGCGACAGTGAACATTCTTGTTATTGTATTGAATGTATGCTTTTAATTTTACTACATACTTAACCTCAGTTGTTATGGTTTTAGTAATAGTAAAATATTAT